>JAJEJO010000540.1:128334-153879 GCA_020662805.1 Glaucomys volans | reverse complement strand
TTTTGGAATCTTTTATTAAAACCAAATACTGATTAGATTTATAGGATTCTGAAAACTTCCTCTTAATACTTATTACTCTGCCTGTAATTAAAATTTATTTAAGGCTAAATGTTTTTCTCAAGGAATGACAGTGCAGAATCAAATGTCTTCTCAAAATACAACCATTTCAAAGACACGTAGTAGATTTATTTCAACAGGAAAACATGGTACTTGGTATTTTCCTGGATATTGGAAAAAAATGTAGATCATTTGAAAGCATGTGCTTACTACTAACGACTACATCCATGAATATCTATACCAAGTCTGGGAGTTTAACAGATGTTCTTAGTACTCCTGTTTAGAAAATGCATTGAATCAAAATCTGTTGAAAAATATTCTAAAATTACTATACTGTGCCATTATGGAAACCCAAGTTTCATTTGAAAATGCAACCATTCTTGGTGATTTGTGAAAGGCGATTTGTGTGTTAATATTTATCATAATAAATACACTTGATAAAATCTTCTGCTTCACACATGCAAAATATTGCAAAAAAAATAGCAAAATCTATAGCAGTAGATTCTTTATTTTATTTCAGAGAGTCCGCTGACATGTCTTTCAGGTGGTTAAAATGAAGCCACATGACTATGATCTGGGAATGTAAGGAAGGATAGGAAACATATAACTCATAGATGATGTGCTCACTTTTATAAAATCTTAATAGAGCATCTTATTAATTAGGTGTAGATAAGGTTTATGTCTCATAAGATAAAACTTCATTTAAATACTTTATCTGGGGAGGATCAAGATTCCAGAGCTCATGAATTTTCTCATTTATGATATGACTGTATTGTCATATATTTGAAAATATAACAAAACTACCTGTATATTTGTGAGTAAATAAGTCAAAGTAATTTTTTAGCTCTCTTAATTTTCTGAAATGCAAATTTCAGATTATTTTTGGAGCAAAACAGGCTGTTAACTGATTACAAGTTTATTCTGAGTTGTATATATTTTCTTTCCCTGATTTTCCCTGTATTACCATGTTTTTCTCCTGTATTCCCATTTTGACTTGGCTGTCATAGTCAGATACACAGAAAACATGTAGATGCTTTTTTCTATACTTTTAGTGGAATCCTTAGTAGCATCTGCCAAATCAATGTATTAGTTTTTCTATTTATTATATCCTAGGTTTTATGCTATAGGTTTTTGCCACCAAATACCATGATACTAAGAAGATAGAATTTTCCTATCATATCATGAGCTTATAATAAGCAAAAGTCCTGATGGAACAGAAGCAATATACAAATATTTTCCAAAGAAATAAGGAAATAAGGAAGTCAAAACATTACTAGTAACTTGATTTCTATATGTTCTCAAACACATCAGATCATTTAGTGTTATTCCTTTTGCTTCCTCCACTAAGTCATTGTTCATTCAGACTGTAGATATTTTTCAATCACCATAAATATCTGGAAATTGGAAAGGAGCAATTTATTAGACTTCTATTTACCCCCCTTATTTTATTTACTATTCTAGTAAAATTCCATTAAATTTAAGTATTGTGTGATTTAGCATGTGGAAATGTGGTATAGAAAGAATAGAAAGTATCTGGGTTCCATTTTTACAACCAAAATTAGTTCAATTGTGATTTTAATGAAATACATATGTGCTATGTGTACTCACATGCTATGGTTTGGATTGTGTCCCCCATGGTTTCATGTGCTGTAAATCTAGTGCCCAGTGTGATGGTACAAGGTGGTGGAACAATAGAAGGTGGGGGTCTAGTGGGTGATAACATACATCATGGGGACACTGCCCTAGGAAGAGATTAAAGTGGTCTCAAGGAGCGAGTTCCCATAGAATGAATACATTGTAATAAAATGATCAAGTCTAACTTCTCCAATCTCTCTGTTTTGTTGTCTTGCCATGTGACTGGTCTCTGGTGATGCCATTGTGATGTAGTCAGGTCCTCACCAAAAGCTGAATCCAAGGTGTCAGCTGAACTTGACTTTCAGTCTCCACATCCGTGAACTAAATCAATCTCTTTCTTTCTTTATCACTCAGCCCTAGGTATCTTGCTATAGCAATAGAAAACAGACCAATACAATACCTATTTATTAGTTTATGTTCTAAATAGCTAAACATGGTCAAAATAAAAATATTTTTAACCTTGCTCCCCTTAAGTAATTTTTTCAAAAAGACTAAAAAGACCTGCAGAGTTACAGACATTAAAATTTTGTGCTGGGTGCGGTGGTACATGTTGTAACGCCAGCAACTTGGGAGACTGAGGCAGGAGGATCCTGAGTTCCAGGCTAATCTCAGCAGCATAGCAAGGCCCTAAGCAATTTAGCAAGACCGTATCTCAAAATAAAAATTAAAAAAGGGGGTTCAGGGTTGTGACTCAGTGGCTAAGTATTCCTGGGTTTAATCTCTGGTACAAAAAAAAATTCGAAAAACTCTTTCAAAAATTGTTAACCCTTTTTCATCTAGGTCTAGACTAATTTATTTTGTTTTGCAGGAAAAAGATTTCAGACTATCCAAAATCATAATGTTAAACATGTTTTCTTGACATGACTCCAGTTTAGGAGCAAATGGCCTTTGTTTTTTGTTTTCTCCTATCTAAAAAACATATGGCTACTTATCCCAAAGAAGTGACTCACCACGAAAAGTAAGAAGCCAGCAGGCAAGATTGTGGAGTTAAGTCCACCTTTCCATTAGGTGATCAAGCCTGCTTTTTCTTTATTCACAAATCCTATGCTACAGGCTCAAACTATTGGCAAGTTGCCCTACTTCAGCCAAAATAATAGGATAAGGATAGTTATTAAGACAAAGATAATATGACACTGAAATTGTCCCCATGCTAAGAAAAGCTTTCAAATTGGCATGTTATGCCCTTGCTTTGCCCACCTGAGGCTAGGTGCATGTACTACCTGTCTCCCAGAACATTAGTGGAAAACAGACTCTGCAGAGCCCAGGGCACAGTGCTGCTCTAGTGAAAGCAGCTATGATTAGTATTCTAGAGGTTTCTGCCCAGTGCAGCAGACAGCACTGCCCCTCAGCCGTTCAGTCTGGACCAGGAAGAAGGCTGTTTACATTCAGTTTGGGAAATTGATGTTTGGTCGGAAGGAAGGTGTGATGGGATTGGAGAGATAAATAATGAAAAATACCATTTAATGTTATGGTTGTGAACATGGGCACTGAGACCACAATTTTGATGCTTCTGTTAGTGTGTCAACAGGAGAAGGGCTTCCAGAGGAGGAGAACCAAACACATTCTCAATACAGGGAATTTTCTACCTCTCCCAGAATGTATCCAAAGTAAGAGTTACCTCAGGTTTTACTCTCAGAAAGTCTGGTAACATAAAGAGCATGTGGAATTTGTAATTTTAAGATTGCATAGAAATAGTTTTCTTATATTTTATATCAAAATTTAGGCATTTCTGATAATGCCTGAGGTTTTTTTTTCATTATATATGTGATTTTAGTCAATAAAGTATGAAGTGCTTTATTTGATATATTGATTAATTCATTCACACACGTTTATTTTGCACTTAATTTGTGCTGTGGTTTATTATTACTGTAGGTTGGGAACACAACTACCAAAACAAACAAACAAACAAACAACAACAACAACCAAAAAAAACCTCTGCTCTTTCAAAACCTGTGGAAAAGGCTAGTGATTCCAAATGAAATATGTTTGAAAAAAAGCAGAGCATAAATGAAGCTGGCAACAATTCTACGTTCTGAGAAGCTGGCAGGTTGTGTCAATCAGAATAGACAAGATACAGGTCTTACTATAATAACAAAGAACTCCCACTTCCTAGTGGATTGACATACTAGAAAGTTATTGTTCAGTGTCTCTGCTTGGATATCCTACATCAGCAGGAGGTTCTGTCACTAATCACTTAAAGACACTGGGTGGGCACAGAGAGAAAAATATGTGTGGTCTCAGAGCAGTGCAATACCTCCGCAGCTTGGTGAGAGCATGTTGCTCATTTAGTCCTCTGGTTAGAACTGGTCCCGTGGGGACCAGGCAGTCAATCTTCAGTGTGTGGGATGGAGACCGAGTTAGACAACAGGAGTCTCAGTAATGGCCGCTGTAGAAACCCTGCTTCACATACTTACAGATGAGTCTCCTTGTAATTTATAATGCTTTATTTCCCCCGTTCAGACATTATTTAAAATCTCTTACAAATGGAAAATGTCTTCCCTGAGCCAAGATGGCACTTATTTGTTATCACTTAAATCATTTTAATTTAAAATATTTCCTTTTTTCTGTACCATATGCCCACTGCTTGGCCTTCAATAAGTATTTACTGAAGGAATTAACATTTGGCACAGCCTTTGTGCTTGATAACAATGAAACTCACATTTGTGTATATCGTGAATATTCATCAACTTTTTTACAAAGGCATTTACCAAATAAGCTTGAAACAAGTGGCAATGTATATCTTTTCTTAGACATCTATAGCAAACATAGCATATTACAATATTTAATTTAACAATGAGTTATATTATATGATATAGTAGCTTAAGGAATAATTTCAGTAGTCAAGTAGTTTTTCTTTATCCCTAGGTCCTCTATTAATTTTGGCCAAGATTTTAATTTTTCTGAGCCTTAAATTTCTATAATTGGGTAATGATGACAATACTATATACCTTATTGTGTCATTTCTTCAATTAAATTATATAGCCCCATACTTACTCAACAATAACAAAGAAAATAATTATTATTTTTTTGTTATTGTTTTATAGTGTAACAAACCAGAATGCATCTCAAATCCTTCTTGTCAAGAGACAAAATTTTTATGATTTTTAAGGGCAGTTATTCATATGGAGTTCTTTTTGAAAATCCCCTCAATGTATTAAGAACTCATAAGGTATTTACATTTTCAAATTTATATTAATGAAATCTTAAATTCTAATTAGAAAAATTAAGGTTGAAAGAGTAAATAAAATTCATAAAAGGATACAGAAAATCTAATGATAAATGCAAAAATAAGAAAAAAATCATTGGTGACATAATACTGTCAAAAATTTAAACACAATATACTAAGATCTCACAAATCAATTATAAAAATCATTGTCAATACCCCTCAAAATAGATAAATAATAAACCAAATATAGAAATACAAATCTTTGGGGGCAGATGTAAAAATATACATAAAGAATTGCACACTTAGAACTACATGATATGTCATGTTGTATATTCCACATTGGTTTAAATCTTCACATACATACATGTATAAATAGCTGAACATTCCAAAATGCAACCTCTCATACTGGGAAATCTGTGAAATAATTTGCTGAGGTTCTGATGCCAGTGATTTCACTCATGTATAAAATATAAGAAAGCTGAGTTCATAATAATAAAGACTAGAATACTGGTTACCAGAGATGGGGTGAGGGGTTGGTTAATGAATGGTGATACATTGTCTTAGTCAGACAAGGTGGATTAACTCTGGTGGTATGTTGTACAGAAGGGTGATTATAGTTAACAGTACTATAATGCATGAGTAAAAACAACTTGAAAAGAGGATTTTGAATGTTTTCATCATAAAGAAGTGATAAATATTTGAGATGGTAGACAAACTAAGTAATCTGATTCAAACACAATGTATACTTGCATGAAAACATTACATTGTACCCATAAACATGTACAGTTATTATGCTAATAAAATAATCTGTATCAGGCTTAAAATTTTTAATTGCAAAAGATTATATTATTGACCAGTTTAATTGTTTCCATCCCAGAATTTCCATGAGGAATTGTTCCTTAGGGAAAAATACTCTATAATGGGTACAAGCAGGTTATTGGAATACTGCAGGAAAAGGGATTATTTAACACCAGTAAAAGTTATCTGGTGTTGAAAAGAAGAATAAACAAATTAGATCATATGATATAGGTCTTTAAATTACATAATAATAGAGTTTGGATTAAGAGGGGTTATCCCTGGTGTGTTTGGATGAAGAAATTAGGAGGGATTTTGTGAATGCTCTTAGTATCACATCATCTTCCTGTAATAAATATGTAACTAAAACTCTGTAAGTTAGGGTCAACTGATGATTTTTTTTTTAATATAATACCTTACGTTGCTAGGCAAGGTGGTGCATGCTACATTCCCAGCTACTTGGAAGGCTGAAGAGCAGGAGTATTGCAAATTGAAGACCAGCCTGGGAAATTGAATAAGTTCCCGTATTAGGACAAACAAGTAAATAAAAAGGGCTGGTGATGTAGTTTGGTGACTAGAATCCCTCTAAATTCAGTACTATGGCAGGAGGTGAAGCCTTGTGTTATCATCATAGATTTTTGTTGTTTGTTTTTTGTTGTACAGGGGATTGAAGCCAGAGACTTGCTTATGCTAAGCAAGTACTCTATCACTGAATGACATTTTCAGCCCTTCTCACTAATTTTGAAAGGTAAATTTTCAGGGTAAGTGTTGCTTTGGATTTTTCATAAGTATCTACTCCTTAGAAAATGATCATTCCTCCATATCCTTTATTTGTGCCAGACTTATTCCCACCAAAGATTTTCGGATGTTGAAATCCATAGCTGCTCAAGTCCCTTATATAAAATGGGGAAGTATTTGCATAGAATGACCCATATACTTTAAACTATCTCTAGATTTCCTATAATATCTAATTCAATGTACATGCCATATAAATAGTTGTTACACTGAATTATCTAGAGAAAAATGACAAGAGGAAAAGTCTGGATATGTTTAGTAAGGGTAAAATTTTTCACATTTTTTCAATTATCAATTGGTTGAACCCACAAATTAGAAAATGGCAGATACAGAGGGTTGATTATAAGTTAATAATGCTAAATAATTATAATGCAAATGATTGCGATTCTTGCTTATAGACTTCTATGAGACCCATCATCTGATTCATTACCACAATAATACTTGAACATTGCCCAATATATTGAACTTTCAACCTGCACAGCCAGCCTTGTAACAGCTTTTACATTTCTCTTCCTAGAGATCTTGATTCCATCAGAATTTTCCCTGCTGATGTAGAGGCCTGAGGTATCACTACTCAGTGTGGGTGGGTCAAGGCCTCAGGGGCCAGGGTCCCCTGGTGTAGTCATGCCGTTATTTTTACTAATCTCCCTGCCCCATTCCTAAGATCTCTATTATCTACTAGTCCTTTTTTTAGCAGATGAAACTGTCTTGCTTTTTGTAATTCATCACTCCTCCTCCAGAAAACACTTTTTTTAATTAAATTTTTTATTTTAGTTCATTGTACACAACTAGAGTACAGCTATCATTTTTCTGGTTGTACACAAAGCAGAATCATACAATTTGCATATTTATACATATACATAGGGTATAGATGTTTGCCTCATTCTATTATCTTTCCTTCCCTGCCCCCTCCCCACCCCTCATGTTCCTCTACACAATCCATCTCTTCTCCATTCTTCCCGTGCCTCCCCCCACTCCTGCTATGTGTCATCATCCACTTAAAAGGGAAATCATTTGGCCTTTGGTTTCTTGGGCTTGGCTTATTTCACTTAATGTGATCTTCACCAATTCCATCCATTTACCTGCAAATGTCATAATTTTATTATTCTTTATGGCTAAATAATATTACATTGTGTATATATACCATAGTTTCTTTATCCATTCACATATTGAAGGGCATCTAGGTTGTTTCCACAATCTAGCTACAGTGAATTGAGCAGCTATGAACATTGATGTAACTGCATCACTGTAGTATGCTGATTTTAAGTCCTTTGGGTATAGGCCAAGGAGTGGGACAGCTGGGTCAAATGGTGGTTCCATTCCAAGTTTTCAAAGGAATCTCCATACTGCTTTCCATAATGGTTGCACCAATTTGCAACCCCACCAGCAATGTATGAGTGTACCTTTTTCCCCACATCCTCTCCAACACCTATTGTTGCTTGATAATAGACATTCTAATTGGGGTGAGATGAAAACTTAGGGCACTTTGGATTTGCATTTCTCTTATTACTAGAGATGTTGGACATTTTTTTCATATATCTGTTGATTGCTTATAGATTCTCTTCTGTGAAGTGTCTGCTCATTTCCTTAGCCCATTTATTGATTGGGTTATTTGTATTCTTGGGGTAAAGTTTTTTGAGTTCCTTATATATTCTGGAGATTAGTGCTCTTTCTGACATGTGTGTGGCAAAGATTTTCTCCCACTCTATAGGCTCTCTCTTCACATTGCTGATTGTTTCCTTTGCTGAGGAAAAGCTTTTCAGTTCGAATCTATCCCAATTATTGATTCCTGCTTTTATTTCTTGTGCTTTGAGAGTCATGTTAAGGAAATCTGATCCTAGGCTGATATGATGAAAAATTGGACCTACTTTTTCTTCTACTGGGTGCAGGGTCTCTGGTCTAATTCCTAGGTCCTTGATCCATTTTGAGTTGAGTTTTGTGCAGGGTGAGAAATAGAGGTTTAGTTTCATTTTGCTGCATATGGATTTCCAGTTTTCCTAGCACCATTGGTTAAAGAGGCTATCTTTTCTCCATTGTATGTTTTTGATGCCTTTGTCTAGAATGAGAAAACTGTATTTATGTGGGTTTGTCTCTGTGTCCTCTATTCTGTACCATTGATCTACCTGCCTATTTTGGTGCCAATGCCATGCCGTTTTTGTTATTATTGCTCTGTAGTATAGTTGAAGGTCTGGTATTGTGATACCCCCTGCTTTGCTCTTCTTGTTAAGAATTGCTTTAACTATTCTGGGTCTCTTATTCCTCCAAATGAATTTCACGATTGCTTGTTCTATTTCTATGATGTCTGTTATTGGGATTTTAATTGGAATTTCATTGAATTTGTATAGCACTTTTGGTAGTATGGCCATTTTGACAATATTAATTCTCCCTATCCAAGAACATGGGAGATCTTTCCATCTTCTAAGATTTTCTTTAATTTCTTTCTTTAATGTTCTGTAGTTCTCATTGTAGAGGTCTTTTACCTCTTTTGTTAGATTGATTCCCAAATATTTTATTTTTTTCAAGGCTATTGTGAATGGGGTAGTTTTCCTAATTTCTCTTTCAGAGGATTCATCACTTATGAATAAAAATGCATTAGATTTATAAGCATTAATTTTATATCCTGCTACTTTACTGAATTCATTTATGAGTTCCATAAGTTTTCTGGTGGAATTTTTAGGCTCTCTGAATATAGAATCATGTCATCAGCAAAAAGAGATAGTTTGAGCTCTTCTTTTCCTATTCGTATCCCTTTAATTTCTTTCATCTGTCTAATTGCTCTGGCTAGAGTTTCAAGGATGATGTTGAATAGAAGATGTGAAAGAGGACATCCCTGGCTTGTTCCAGTTTTCAGGGGGAATGCTTTCAATTTTTCTCCATTTAGAATGATGTTGGCTGTAGGTTTAGCATAGATAGCCTTTACAATGTTTAGGAACATTCCTACTATCCCTATTTTTTCTAGTGTTTTGAGCATGAACGGGTGCTGAATTTCATCAAATGCTTTTTCTACATCTATTGAAATAATCATGTTCTTAACTTTATGTCTGTTGATGTGATGAATTACATTTATTGATTTCTGGATGTTGAACCAACCTTGTATCCCTGGGATGAAACCCACTTGATCATGGTGCACTATCTTTTTAATATGCTTTTGTATGTGATTCGCTAAAATTTTGTTAAGAATTTTTGCATCTATGTTCATTAGGGATATTGGTCTGGAATTTTCTTTTCTTGATGTGTCTTTGTCTGGTTTTTGGTATCAGGGTGATATTAGCTTCATAGAATGAGTTTGGAAGGGTTCCCTTCTCCTCTATTTCATGGAATACTTTGAGGAGTATTGGAATGAGCTCTTCTTTGAAGGTGTTACAGAATTCAGCTGTGAATCCATCTGGTCCTGGGCTTTTCTTTGTTGGTAGGCTTTTGATGACTTCTTCTATTCCACTGCTTGAAATTGATCTATTTAAATTATGTATGTCCTCCACATTCAGTTTGGGTGGCTCATATGCCTCTAGGAACCTGTAGATATCTTCAAGATTTTCTATTTTGTTGGAGTATAAATTTTCAAAATAACTTCTAATTATGTTTTGTATTTCAATAGTGTCTGTTGTGATATTTACATTTTCCTCATGAATTTTAGTAATTTGAGCTTACTCTCTCCTCTTCATTAGTGTGGTTTATCAATGTTGTTTATTTTTTCAAATAACCAACTTTTTGTTTTGTCAATTTTTTGAATTGTTTCTTTTGTTTCAATTTCATTGATTTCTGCTCTGAATTTAATTATTTCCTGTCTTCTACTATTTTTAGTGATGAACTGTTCCTCTTTTTCTAGGACATTGAGCTGTAATGTGGGGTCTTTTATTTGTTCACTTTTCATTCTTTTATTGAATGTGCTCCATGCAATGAATTTTCCTCTTAGCACTGCTTTCATAGTATCCCAGAGATTTTAATATGTTGTATCATTGTTCTTGTTGACCTCTAATAATTTTTTTATTCCCCCCTAATGTCTTCTGTAATCCATGCATCATTCAATAGCATATTATTTAATCTCCAGGTGTTGGAGTAGTTTCTGTTTTTTATTTTATCATTGATTTCTAATTTCAGTCCATTATGGTCTAATAGAATACAAGGTAGTATTTCTATCTTTTTGTATTTGCTAACTTATGGTCTATGTTATGTATATATGTATATATGTTATGTATGGCATAACATATTGTCTATTTTAGAGAGGATCCATGAGTTGCTGAAAAGAAAGTGTATTTGCTTTTTGATGGATGGAATATTCTATATGTGTCTGTTAAGTCTAAGTTAGCGATTGTGTTATTGAGTTCTATGGTTTCTTTGTTCAATTTCTGCTTGGACGATCTGCTCAACGGTGAGAGAGGTGTGTTAAAGTCCCCCAGTATTTTTGTGGTTTTGTCTATTTGGTACCTGGAATTGAGAAGGATCTGATTGATGTACATGGATGTGCCATTTTTGGTGCATAAATATTTATGATTGTTATGTCTTGCTGATTTATGCTTCCCTTTAGCAGTATGAAATGCACTTCTTTATCCCTTCTAACTAATTTTTGGTCAAAGTCTGCTTTATCTGATATCAGGATGGAAACTGCTGCTTTTTTACTGAGTCCATGTGTGTGATATGTTTTTTCCCATCCTTTCATCTTTAGTCTGTGGGTATCTGTTTCTATGAGATGCGTCTCTTGGAGGCAGCATATTGTTGTTGTTGTTTTTAATCCAATTTGCCAGTCTATGTTTGAATGGTGAGTTCAGGCCATTAACATTCAGGGTTATTATTGAGATATGATTTGTATTCCCAGCCATTTTGGCTTATTTTTGGTTTTTAACTTGACTTCGTTTCTCCTTTATTTGGTTATTCCTTTAGGGTAGTTCCTCCCTATGCTGGTTTACATTGTTCTTCATTTCCTCCTCATGGAATATTTTGCTGAGAATGCTCTGTAGTGCTGGCTTTCTATTTGTAAATTCTTTTAGCTTTTATTTATCATGGAAGGATTTTATTTCATCTTCAAATCTGAAGGTGAGTTTTGCTGGGTATGAGATTCTTGGCTGGCATCCATTTTCTTTCAGGGCTTGGAATACATCATTCCAGGCCCTTCTTGCTTTCAGGGTCTGTGTTGAGAAATCTGGTGATAATCATATTGGTTTCTCCCTGAATTTACTCTGATTGTTTTCTCTCACAGTCTTTAAAATTCTATCTTTACTTTGTATGTTAGGTACTTTCATTATAATGTGGCTTGGTGTTGATCTATTGTAGTTTTGTACATTTGGTGTTCTGTAAGCCTCTTGTATTTGATTTTCCATTTCATTCTTCAAATGTGGGAAATTTTCTGATAATATTTTATTGAAGAGATTATTCATTCCTTTGGTTTGTACCTCTGTGCCTTCCTCAATCCCAAAAAGTCCCAAATTTGGTCTTTTCATGATATCCCATAATTCTTGTAGGCTTTTTTTTGTGACTTCTTACTACCTTCTCTGTTTGATCAACTTTGTTTTCAAGATTAAATATTTTGTCTTCAATGTCTGAGGTTCTGTCTTCCAGGTGACCTAGCCTGTTGATTATGCTGTCTATTGAGTTTTTAATTTGGTTTATTGTTTCCTTCATTTCTAGGAGTTCTGTTTTTTTTTTTTTTTTCAGAATCTCTATCTCTTTATTGAAATGATCTTTAGTTTCCTGTAACTGTTCTTATAACTGTTGATTGGTGCGATCATTCATTGCCTGCATTTGCTCTCTCATCACATCATTTGCTTCTCTGATCATTTTAATTATGTACACTCTGCACTCCCTTTCTGACATTTCTTCTGCCCTGCTATCATTGGTTTCTGTTGAGGTAGCATGTAGGTTTGTTTGAGATACTTTCTTCCCCTGTTTTCTCAAATTGCTCATGTATCCTCCCCTCTATAGGTGAGAATCTGAGGTATTGGCAGCTTCCCCCTGTAGACTTGTGGTGTCCCTGCAGGTTTCCAATACCTCACCTCCTAGTCTTCAGTAACACTGGATCACAGGATGGGGCCAGTCTAGGGTATGTCTGGGCCTCTGGGCTGGTCCTCCTGGCAGCTGCCCCCCCTCCCTGCCCCCGAAGAAATCCCACGGGAGCACTTAGGGCCAACATACCAGGTACAGAGGTCTCAGGCCTCTGCCTTGGGCTGAGTCTGCTGTCTGTGTCTATGCCTGCCTCCCGGACCTGGAAGTCTCGTGGGACTTGGCTTGGCGGAACCCAAACCTCTGAGCTGAGCCTCCCAGAGTGGGAAACTCAAGTGTCCACTGTGCTTGCTTACCACTCCCTAAGCTCCCACTTTTCTTGGCTGTGCCAGCTGCCCCCCCATGTGAAAATCCTGTGCGAGCACTCAGGGCTGAAATACCAGGTGCAGAGTTCTCAGGCCTCTGTGCTGGGCTGAGCCTGATGTCTGTCTCTCTCCAGAAGACACTTTTCAACCCTACAGGAGCTATCTTTTCTGTTGCTTTGAAGACTGCTCTTTAAATTTGGTTTTCTCAGTATAAATTTGCCTGTGTAGTTCTGAACATTGTCCATATCCTGCTCACTGCTCTAGGCGCAGTTCTCTGGTCACAATGAAGAGCATTCCATATCCCTACTCAACCTAACCGGTTTAATCAGAGTCCATTTTCCCCCAGATCTTAATTTTGGTTGAAGTCACCATGATACCAAAACCTCCTTGTACTGATAACTTATTTCAAGTGGTTTTACAAAATCCTGTTTCCAACTCCTAATATTAGATTTAGGATGATTTCAACTGAAAATTTTAGAAGACACAATTTAAGTTGGTTTGACCAACACAGAGGTCATTCCCTACTAGAACAAGGAGACACAGATGGAGCAGTTTCAGAGCCAGTGTACATAGGCGCTCAAAGAGAGAGGCTGTGGATGAAGATTTCATAGAGGAAAGCTGAAAGCAAGGACAAGGGAATCAAAGTTAGCAATCAAGCACCTAAAAGAGGTAAGGAAGAAGCTGAGGAACACAGGGAGGATTGGGGGTATAACTGCATCCTGGAAAGAGGAGGAGGTCTGGGCAGATCCATTTTCATTAGAAGAGAATATGAAAGAAGAGCTGGATGCTGCCCATGCCTTCTTTAAGGAAGTGGACCTGGCCAATTTTCCACCCCAGAAGCCTGGATGGATCCTGGAATGAGTGCAAGAAGCAGGAAACATTGAAAACATGCATCTGTAGGGACTTTGCTGAGTTCATCCAGTAGAGGTTGAAAACTGGATTTTCTGTGGAAGGAGGTCGTGATCCGTGATGGTGCCTGACCTTGACTTGCCTAGTGTGGCTGCTATGACTGCCATGCAGGTGGACAGTCCTGGGCAAAGGTGGATCAGGTAATGTGCAGTATTGAGTGTAATATGGAGAAAAAGGCACTCTTATTACAACTAACATATGTCCATACTACCCCACTAGTAGGGTCTCACTGGAAGATGTCTTTGCACACAGTAAAAATCAAACATTTTCATGCATTTTTTGATCCAGCATTGCCACAGATAAAATTGTTCAGGTAAACAAAAGGGTGTATATGAAGATGTTTATTGCATTCCTATTTATAATTGTAACAATTTGTAAACAATACAAATGCCTTATAGTAAGCGAAGACTGGTTTAATAAATGATGTCACCATCATTCTGTGTAATGCTATATATCCAGTTAAAACAATTAGATAGAATAAATGTTCCATAATTGAATAACTCCAAAATCTGAATATTGAGTGAGCACAACAAGATGTGCACCCATGCTCATATCCTTGACAGAACTGAAGAATGTGTTTATATATGAACTTCAAATACTTCTGGAAAGAACACAAGAAACAGGAAGGAGTCATTGCCCTTGGAAATAAGAATCTAGTGTCCATTTGTAGCTTGTAAATTAATCATTAAATCTCCTGCAAAATACACACACAGATTATCCACCTTTTTCTTTCACCATTCTCAGAGGTTTTACCTTTTCAACTTTTCCTTTATTTTTTGCACAATTTTTATAGGTGCTACCAACATCTCATTCTCACCCAATATCAACACGTTTGATTATATTCCACAGTGCACGTGATTTAAAATTCCATGCTATTGATATGAACTTTTATGGTCAAAAAGCAATGGGAAATTTTTGAAGAGTTTAAAGTAGGTAATATATCTAATTGACACTTTAAATATTTCTTTGTTGCTAGTATAGGTACCAAATTAGAAAGTTTATTATGACCATGGTAGGTAATAAGGTAAGACTACCTTGGTGTAAAACTCAGTGTCACCAATGGTGATAGAGAACAAATTTTTCTGGTAGTATTTAGGTGGTACAATCAACTGGCCGGGAGAAGTGAATGAATACATTGGGGTCATTATAGGAAATATCAGGGGTGAAAATTAAGTTTGCTGCTGGCCATGTAGCATTGTTGATGTTGCCCTTCACTTATCCTGGAAACATGGAGGATGAAAAGTCAACATTTTGGTTTGGGATAACTGAGCATTCTATACTCATAAATATCGAGCAGATGATAATGTGAATTGTGAATAGTCTTTATTATGTTTTTCAACATAGTCCTCATTATTCTTAAATTATACATTTGTGAATTTACCTATTCTTTAAAATTTGTGTGTAATCCCTAAATCTGTACATGTGATGCTTTCATGGTCAGTTTTGGACATGCACAGAGCACGTCTCAATGCATTTCATGCTCCCAGTTGGGGTCAAACAAGGAAGCATTCTGTCTTCTTATTTCAGGTCACATCCAAAAAGTGCCTTTTTCCTGGTCTATTTAGGACCACATTGTCTCATTTTTGTGCTTTTTTTTCTAGTGATTTCGCAATTCAAAATACCTACCAAATGCAGTGTTGGGATGTGCTTACAGTAGAAAATATAAATGTGAGATAAGTGTCATGGAAGCATGAGTTATAGTGCCATCCACTGTTGAGTTCAATGTTAGTGAATCAATATATATTAAATAAGGTATGTGCAAACAGAAATATATATAAAAGAAGGTTTTGTACCAAACAGTTGATGAAAATGTGGCTGAAGGCTCACAGGTACTTGTGTATTTCTCCTGGGAGCAATGGTTCAGTATTCACTAGTTCAGTCTTCATGACACCTTTATAGAACATGACCACTGCAAAAAAAGGAAATCAAATACATATGCATGTATGCCAGAGAATCCATGCATATAGATGAGTTTGCATTTGGGAGCTTATACAGTGAACAGAAAAGTGGTACCAGTGTTGACTGTAAAGAGTTTCAGAATCTAAAGACCTGGTTGAGAATGTATAGGCTAAATAGGCACGACAGATGATTATATGTGGAAACAGAACACTTTCTTAGTGCCTAACTTAGTCTTTTTGTACATAAATATTCATAATAAATGCTTTTTGAATTGAATTTTAATTAGTTAAATTTTAAGGAGTATTATAATACCTGTTGTTGGTTAGGTTCCAAATAAATGAGCAAGTTATTAGTGTCAAAAATGTCCTTATTTGTTCAGAGGATGTTATAAAAACAGTATTTCCAATTCAAAGTAAAAAGTCACTCCCACAAATTTTATTCAAGTGAATATCACAAAATACTTTTTCAGTAGATTAAAAAAGAACAAAATTACAATATCACAGAAATGCATGACCATCTTTTTAACAATTATATGTCTATTTCAATCAAAAGGCAAGAATTCTATAAAAGAAAGTACATTTGCTTTGTAAAAATATTAATTTTGTATTGTATGTACTTTAAAAGACATTTAAATTAATGCAATTACTATATATTAAAACTAATATGTTAATACTCTTTCCTTTGGAAGCCACATTAATATATTTTGTGTGAAAAGCATTTTGGGTTCTTTTAGCATATTTTATTTTTGATGGTTCTTCACAATTCAAATGTTGCATAAATTGAAACATTGTTCCACTATCCCGATGGATGATTTAGAACTTATCATATGAAAAATTTAAAAATTTTAAAATGTAAAAATAACAGTAAAGAAGAATAAGGGTATAGAAAATGGGGGGATGGTTATTTGAATGTGTAAGTATGTGATTTTATGTATTTAAAAAACTGACTGGAAATTTTGAAGATTGAAAACGCTGCTATAGAGTCTCCTATCATCTATATGCTGCAGAGAACCTCCCTGTGGTTCTGTTCAACATTTCCACATCTATCATTCCCTAATTAGTAACTGAAAGAACCTTTAATACTATCTTTCTGTATGTGCATTATTACCCAAAATAGTTTCCACTAAGTTTCCCAAATAAATTTTTGTGCAATGAAATAAAGTGGACTTGTCTGCTTTCACTTTCCTTGATTATTTTTATTGGTTTTTAGAAGTCTTTTTTTTCCCTTACATATACTCAAGTGGCTCAAAACTATCAGTATTTCCCTGGGTTCATTCTATGTACAATTCAAACACAGTTTATGTGAAACTTGACATAAATTACTCTGAACTTTCTTGGTGGTGAAATAGGCAAACCAACTATGTAAAAAAAAAAGGCAGGAGTCTAGAGGTATGGATGCCATATTCAGTAACTGTAGTTATTCGGTTCCTTAAAATGCGAAGATCTGTGTGTCTGTGAAAGGACTTAACTGTGGTTTGACCTATATTATAAAACAATACC
Source organism: Glaucomys volans (assembly GCA_020662805.1). Taxonomy (NCBI): domain Eukaryota; kingdom Metazoa; phylum Chordata; class Mammalia; order Rodentia; family Sciuridae; genus Glaucomys; species Glaucomys volans. The sequence goes on along the minus strand of JAJEJO010000540.1, from coordinate 136,825 downwards.
AAACTTGAGGCTTTTACCTCAAGTTCACTCAAGAACACAGATCTTCCGGGATGATCAGAGGTCCCAGGGAGATAAGAGAGAGGTGAGACTGGTATCTATGTGATCAAATGAGCCCTTGGGAAGTGGGAATAAGAGGTCTCTCGGCCACGTGTTTTTTGCAGCAGGTGTGTGATTGGTGGCCTCTCCTTTCTCTGTTCTCATTTTCCTGAAGCACCGAGTATTTTTTTGACTGTTTTTTCTTCCTGGATCCACATTCACAGGCACTAATAGCTCTTTCTTCACTTAGGCTGCACATAGAAAAACTTCCAGTGCCAGGAATTACACAAAGACAATTCACATGTATTTGTACTTTTCCATTTGGTGATTACCTGAGGAAAAAACTAAAAATTAAAAATGATATATTATTTGTAAATTCAATGAAAATATATTTAAAAGCAGGAATATCATTGGCCTTGAAACGTTGATCAAATTACATATTACTTTTATTAGACAAGTATTGTTTCTTGAATATAACACTCATTCATGAAGACTCATGACTCAAAAGCACTCTGAAGAAACTAGTTGCATTTCCTTATATCCCTTAGTGAGATGGTAAAACAAGTACTGATTATTACTCACTGTACATCACAGTAAATTTTTCAGATAAATATGTAATGAATAGATAAATCTGTCCTAGTTACAATTCACATTTTCTTACTATTTTCCCAGAATCACAGTCTGTATGTAATCCTTTTATAGTAATAAACAATGTCACATTCTACTGCATAGCTTAAGGAAAGAAAGAAGAATTTACAAGTTTTATATTCTGTATTGTATTTTAAAACTTGTATTCCAAAATAATTATATCAAATACAGTCACAGGAATTATTTCTTTTTTAACTTGTTTCACTTAAGATGTATTCAAAATATTTTCTACACATGCTATCCTTAGTTGATACTTTGTTATTTCAATGATTTTTTCCTATGAATTTTATGTGTCTTCATTGTAAGTTTAATCACTCTTGATCTATGATAGGTTCTAATATCTGATAAGATCTTTATTCCTTTATTAATATTCCTTTTATTTCAGACTGTATTAAACAGTCTTACTCATTTATAGTTTTAATGAATTTCAGAATCATTTTGTCAGGTTTCATAAAGTATCTCATTAGGATTTTAATTAGAAATGTGTTAAATCTATAATTTTACTTGGAAAGAGTTGTCATATTTTCATGTATTCCTTCAAGTCGCAATTAGACAATCATAGATTTTCATGTCCCTAAGCCTATGAAGAGCTTACTACTAATGCCTAAATCTTCTAAAAAGGTATATACTCATAACATGCTTTAGAGCATGATGTGTTGTCGTTTCTTCTTATTGATTTTTTTTTTTTGTACTGGGGATTGAACTCAGGAGCACAGCTGACAGAGGGGGTGGCATCTAAGATCCATGTGAATTTGAATAAGAATAAATGAAGGCTGATTTTATAGATGCTTGCAAAAACATGGGGTTTTAAAATAAATACCTAGCATGAGAAGTTTTGAAAATCTCAGAATAGTTGAATTTCAAAGTTCTACTTCAGTACATGTTGAGAGTCTGGAATACATATTAAAATTTTGAGCCAATATCCAAACAATTCTGTGTGAAGTACTGAGCATTATGTACCTAGAAGTATCTCACAACACTACACATAGTACTCAATGTCCACCATGGAACTGGACTTTGTCTCCTGACCCCATTTCCAGCACTGGCATGTGAGGTGTGTTAACTACCAGTGCTCCTTCCTGTCTCTTTATGTAAAGCACATGTCACAGAGATGTCACCACTGAGAGTCATTTTGAGCACCCTCCCATCAGCCCATCAAAGAGGCCCACTAAAAACTTTCAGCTCTGCAATCACTTCCACACTTACAATGAATCACTTATGAAAGTATATGCTTTCCATAAGGTTTTGATATTCTGTGCAATTGTGACAAATAGTTTTCTTTATATGGCATGTTTATCAGATTTTTAAATATGTATGATGACATAGGAGGCTTTGCTTTTTGTATATTCAGGATATTATTTAATTTGGAATTTTCAAATAAGTTTTCTATCAACCTAATACTACATCTTCATAATTTAAAAAAAAATCCCCCAATTTTAACATTTGTGTGTAGATTTAGGCTTTCTAATATCTTACTATATAAATAGCACCTTTCCTAAGTAATCTTCAATTAATTCCATATTTCCACTTCTCCAGGAATATTTTTATATTCATCATTTCTATTTTATACTATTTATTCATTATCATTTTCATCATGTTTTATCTATTTGATATGTTTACAAAGATGTAGTTCATGTTTTTCTTTATAAATTTTACTGTTATTTAATTTACATGTTATTATTCAACACATAATTAATACTAGTAGTTAGTAATTATTGTAATTAGTTGTTAATTTTGTTAAAATTTTCAGCATGAATTTTTAGTAACACAACTTTTAAAATTTTTGTTAGTTTCTTAAATGTCTAATTTTCATTTGCAAAGAATTATACATATTTTCTAATAAACATTGACAAGTGTTTAGTAATTACATCTAAATAAGAATGCTGATCTCTTCTACTTTCTATTTATTTTCTCTACTTAATATGCAACATACTCTTATTAGTAAGTTGTTACCAACTAAATTTTATACCTTCACATATTTTCTATATTCCAATGCTACACTTGGCATTATATAATTGGTACTATGGAGTATTTCTGATGAGTTGTCAAATAGATTATCTGACTGATTTTTCTTCAATTTATCATTGCATAAAATTACACAAAGTAACTTTCTCACAATTAATATGGGAGAACATTTCCAGACTGATGATACAGTTGTTCGTGGTGATGTGAAACATATAGTTTGAAAGAGAGCAGCCCTAAGGCTACCTGAAACATGTAATTCCTAAACTCTACTGGGTACTGCCATGTCCACAGTGTCCATTGGATGACAATACCATTATGAGGATAGTAATCTTATTTGTCAACCTGGCAAGCTTTGCCCACCCACTCCTTTTAATAACCTCACTTTTTGTGAACCTCCTACAAGAAAATGTGCCTTTGGCCACTTTGTCCAAGGTGTTTTTTCTTTTTTAAAGTTTTCTTCCTAGTCTGGCACAATGGTGCATGCCTGAAATCCCAGTTGCTTGGGAGGCTAAGGCAGGAAGATCTAAATTTCGAGACCAGTCTAGGAAATTTAGTGAGACAGGAGCCATTTCAATCTGTGTCACTTGTCCTGGCAGCCCAACTGTTGTTGCCTTACTCCTCTTGAGATATGCAGGTCTTTAGATCCATGCACTTAATTTCCCTGGGTTAATTCATGTCATTTTAAAAACAAAAAAAAATTCCAACAAGAAAACACTTCTAAACACCACCCAGTTTCAGTTTTCTTATATTATTATTCTTTTGTCAATCCATAGCAAAGTATACTCATTATCTAAATTTCTAGTCCCTCTCAACCAAGAGTGAGTTGGATTTGGCCACTATGTTAGTCAACTTTCTTTACCTGTAACCGGAGATAAGGTGACTTATAAGGAGGAAAGTTTTACTTTGTGTCAGCCCATGGTTGCTTGGCCCTATTTGCAATGGGCCTGTATCAAGGCAAGACATCTTGGTAGAAGAATGTGGTCAAGAAGGTCTGTTTATATCATGGCAAATAGGAAGCAAAAAGAGAGCAAATGAGAAGATCGGTGTCCCTATATCCCCTTTAGGCCATCTTCCAGTGACCCAGCTTTCTTCTAAAAGGTCCCAGCTCCTAAAGGTTCCACCACCTCCAAACAGTACCAGAGGCTGGCAATGAAGCCTTCAACACAGGGAACACTGGAGAGGTTCTCTTTATGTAAACTACAAGAGTCCCTCACTTGAAAATCATGCAACATAAAAAGGGACAAACAGGAACTGTACCATGGAGAAACCTAACAAGGATGATTGTAACCATGTGGCAAGGGTTAACATCATCCTTGATGCCATGTAAGTACCAGGGACCCCTTAATATTGTTCACTGCAAAGGAAATTCAATGCCAGTGCATTCTTTCTAAGAAACCCAAACCCCAGTCTGACCATGGGAAATAAAATCCAGACACATTCAGATTCAGGACATTCTACAGGATACCCAGCAAGTATTCCTCAAGAATATTAAGGTCATAAGCATAAAAATAAGGAAAGACTAGAAATCTCTCACAGACCAGAAGAGACTAAACTTAGTTAAATTCACTCTAGTATACTGGGTGTCTCCCAGAACAAGAAAAGAACAGAAATGGATGGAAAACCTTGTAAAATCAAAGTAACACATAGTAATAGTATTGTGGCAATGTTAATTTTTTTAGTTTTGATAAATACACCATGCTAACATTAAAATGTATAAAAAAATGAATGCAATGAGAAGATTAGGTGAGGGATTTATACAGAAATATCTGTAATATTTTTATTTAATATTTGCAACAACATTTTATAAGTCTAAAATTATTCCACATTTTTAGAAAAAATAAATTAAGAATATGAGGGGATTTTACGAAAAATTTAAAGTTGTATATTTATTTGTCCTGATCAAGTTATGAAGTTTGTTTAGCAAAAGTGTGCAACAAAAATGTTGCAGTGATTTAAATCTTTAAAAATCTGATAGCAATAGATTATGAAAGTTCTAATAGAAAATAATATTTTAATGCACATATATGCATTAAGTCCCTGCTGTTGTACCTGCCGGTGAAGTGAGAACTAGGAACCTTCTGAGGCTCAGTGCAAGGAAACTACTTCATATACGCCCCAGAGATGTGAAAGAAAATGTCAAAGTCAGAAAATTGGGCACATTTCCATCTCATTTATTGGTTCAGCACAAATTTATTGAGAACCTCTGTATGCAAAAGGTGTTCTAGGAGCTGAGCAGATGGGCAAAGGAGACAAAGCCCTCTCACCCTTCCGGAGTCTTTTCGTCAATGGGAGAGAAAGTAAACAAGCAAATTAAGATACAAGATGTAGTGACAGCTTGTAATTCATGATATCTAAGCAGAATCAGGATAAAGTGTGTGATGTGCCCGTTCTGCTGTCTTCACTTTTTATGAGAATCTCTCTCTCATGTGAACATTAAGGTCAGCAGAAACTTGATCCAGCTTTAAGAAATCTGTACGGGATACAGTGAAACTTAAATAATAAGAATATGCAACCTTCAGCGGCAATTGCCATCTGAGAAGTCAAGTCACAGGAGCAGCTCCAGGAAACTAAGCGTAGGAATGCTTGTCAATGTAACATGACAGAAATGAATCCAAGGAACTAGGCAGAATGGAGGCTCAAAGTGGAATGTCTTCTAAATCAGTTTAAATATCTGTACCTTTGGACAACTGCCATTGTAAAGTTCATGGCTTACACATGCTCTCCACAGGAACCTTGGCCCGTCCCTTCAAATTTCGGACACTTGTCACAGCTATAAGTTGAAACCATGGACCCTTACAGTATCATCCTGGAGAAACAGCAAGCTATAAAATAAAGACAACTACTGTGTATGCTCATTTGCTTAATTGGAGGTATTTGTATTTTCTATTTGCCTGGATATGAATCTCCTACTAAGTTTTAGATCTCTAATAGGTTCCAGCAGCCTACATAATCTGTTATTCTCGCAATCAGGATAAATATGTCTAAATATTGGTTATAAGAGGCAAATAATTTTACCCCAAATGTCACTTTCAACCTATATCAAAATCAGCAAAGCCTGTTATCTATATAGAAATAAAGCACATTTCTAGTATTTTCCCAGCATGAATGAAAAAACAGGGGCCTGAAATTCTACCTTTTTAATAACACAAAATGACAAACCCCATTGCCACTAGTAAATCAAATGTAGCAAATTACTTTTCATGTAGTGGTTTGTACTGAACTGACTTCTCTCTCCCAGGCTCTGTACTCATGGCTGATGGCAGACGTTTGTCAGAAGTCTGGCTCAGGTCAATGGTCCAGTCTGCAACTCAAGGACTCGGGCTCTCTGTGTGTGAAGCTAATGACTTCTTTTTGTGAGACTCACCACCCTGGCCCCAGCAGAGCTATGTTCCAACAAACTGACATTATCACTAATGATTTAGCATCTTTCCTAACTTAGTTTGAGTTTTTGATGTAATGATTATTTTCCAATGATTTTGTGACATTTGAACATCTGTAAATAAACATTGAAATAAAGCAGCATTGAAATTAAGATAGATTAAAATTGTTTTCATTTATGCCCTGAAGGATGAAGATGATAGAATAGAAATTACAAATACCATTTTACTGTGGTCTACCTAGAAAAAGGTACTTGAAATTCCATCTGTCTTATCCTCTCTCAAACCATATCAACTATAATTCCTATGTGAACAAAAATCTCATTGATTTTCATATTTTCAATTTTGAACTTTTATCCCAAAGCCCTTTGTAATATTTATGGCCTAGATGTCAAACAACAACAACAACAACAACAGTTGAACTCCTCCATTGGTCCAGCCAGCTAATGATGTGCTCTTTGTGCAAGATTTCTATTATGGAAATTCATTTTGGTTAGAGTTTTTGTTTGTTTTTGAACTGTTTGATTTTGTGTTAATTTTAGTGTCTTAATACAGAGAGGAATGGGGAGAGTAGGCAATGTGGGCTCACCCAGGGGCCCAATTCTCTGGCAAGCCCTACAAAAAAGGATCTTTTGAGAAAAGTTAAATAATGTGTTTATTTAATGGCCCTGGGAGACTCAGCTTTTAAATAAGCCCATGCACTAATGAAAGTAAAGAAGACAAAATCTTCCTGCTTCCATATGGAAAACTGAAATGGCTTCAGAACAATGAAAGTTTCAAGAAACACAGTGCCTGATTGAGCCCCAGAGGTATCTGTCCCCATAGGAGCATTGATGACACATCAGTCACACATGGGAATTAGTGTGTATCCAGGGGGCACATATTGCCAATGAAAGGGAAGGAGAGAATATGTGAAGGAATTGGGCTAGTGGCTGATATCATATCACCCTGCACATTGCATGAAATAACATGTTGAAATGGAGGGCCTTTACTAGTTTTAGATTCTGAAGGTGATGATAGTTCATGAAATTTGGAGAGTTGGCCTTGGGATGTATTTCAGGGTATCTATTAATCACCTATGTCTGTCCATCTACCTACTGAACTACCTGTTTATCTAGCATGTATGAGATTGTGAGTTTGATCTCCACCATCTCACACACACACACACACACACACACACACACACACAAGTAAAATAAAATAAGAAAGAAAGAGAAGAGAAAAGAAATTTAGAAAGCTGTTGTTCAGGTACTCTTTCCTGTTCTGTGTGTGTTATTGCAAATTATCTGTAAAGTTAATTATAGTCTACGGTTTTGATATCCTGCTTAATGAACATTTTTCTAACTCTGAGTCATAAAGATACCATACCCAACATTCTTATAGGAGAATTATATTTTTAACTTTCACCTTTAGGTCTATGATCCATTAATTATCTTGTGTGTGTGTGTGTGTGTGTGTGATATAAAGGAGGGTTTTCCCTATTTTGTGATACAATAAATATTTCCATCTAACAGTAAGTGGAAGATACAAATGACACTCCCTTGTCAATCTGGCACCACGGTTCCTCTTGAAATGGCTTCTTCTGCCTTCGATATATCACAGCGATGGAAGGCTTGCTCAGCAATAAATCTTATGGTGCAACATTTTTTTCATCTTCTCAAGGCTCAGCTGGGGATTCCACAGCAACAGTTACTGGTTTCAGCTTGCAAAGCCTTTAAAAGGTTCTGATGTAAAAAAAACTAACTCAAGAAGAAGAGAAACCTGAAGAAAATATTTGAAATTTGTTAAAAAAAAAAATCCAGATTGAAAGGATTTTCTGGGTTTTTATATAAAACATTCATGATAGAAATAAATAGAAATTATCAAGATTAATTCAAATTGAAGAAAAAAAGGGAAACTTTTTTTTTTTTTTTTTTTTTTTTTTTTGGTACTAGGGAGTAAACCCACTTAACCACATCCCGAGCCCTTCTCCCCATGTTTGAGGCGAGCATAAGCTTGATATCACAACTCATGAAAGTGTAAGAAAATAACACCAGTGAACTTGGTGGAGAAAATACTGAGTAAAATATTGCCTATGATGTAATAAAAAGGTAAAAATTCTAAAGTTGGTTTAACATTTAAAGTCAATTGATAAAATATACCCCACTTGTAGATATGATACATGAATTGATTTAAATAAAGGCATATAAATGTAATTAAGACATTCCCTAATAATATAATATAAAGTAATTAAGAAGGAAAAGCATCTTTCAAAGTTGATAGAGAATCTCCAAAATAATACTATGGGAAAATGAGCTTTAACGTGGAAGTGGAAAGCATTTTCTTGTTTTATTTAGCTACCATTTACATGAAGTAAAATGAATGTTAGTTTTGCTGTGTTTATCTATGAAATATATCTATCTATCTACTTGTCTTTACCCAGATTAAGTATAGAATCTTTTTCCCATTTTGTAGTATTTTTTCCT
>JAJEJO010000540.1:45233-115674 GCA_020662805.1 Glaucomys volans | reverse complement strand
TAAGGGGCTGGGGCTGTGGCTCAGTGGTAGAGCACTTGCCTGGCATGTGTGAGGCACTGGGTTCGAACCTCAGCTCCACATAAAAATGAAGTTCTTTAATACTGCCAGCCAAAAGAATAGGTTTCTCCTTGGAGAGAGATTGGACTTCTCCATATTTTTAAAAAAGTATGAAGTTTTTGTTGCGTGTCTGTCTTCCCTAATGTCAGAGCTATATCTTTTGAACAAGGAGAAGGTCCAATCCACCCTGAGTATATGCCAATGAGAATCAAGATACATGGAAAGAAGTACACGCTGTGGAAGTGTTCAGAAGCAACACAGGTTTGGATTCTGGTTCAGCCCCTACCTTGAGAGTTTTATCATATGTTAGTGACTGGCGAGCTAAGGAACAGAGCTACTCTAAGTAATCTTTGTTAATACTCCCAACAATGCTGACAGGATTAGTTGATTATCCTTGTTACACTGGCTCATTTCAAGAGAACTCTGTCAAGACTTATTTGGGATCTTCTGTCATAAATGAGTAGCTTTAATGAAAGTTTTAGAGATTTTTCTCATATAGTTTACAATAAAAAAATTCAAATTTCTTTTCAGAATCCAGAGTCAATGATTATTATTTTTAATAGCCCCTTTGAACTTCTCCAAACTTCTAACTTCTTGAGATATCATGGGATCTGGGGTCTTATTTGGTATTTGCTACTTGTAGAATGTCAAATAAGGACATCTTTTTCCTCCATGTTATCTTCACTTACATGGGACTTTTTTTGATGTTCAACTTCTTAGAAGGTATTAGAACATTTAGCAATTCCTTATTATGTTGATTTCTTTCAATTTTTTTCCTGCTGAGTCTTCTTTTTTCTACAGCATTTCAAAACTTGATAATGATACCAAAGTTGTCTGATTTCAAAATAACTCTCTTATCCCTTATCAATTGGTAGTCTGTTTTGAGACAGATTCTGCCTTAAGGACAATTTTACTTTGATTGAGGGGGGTGGTATTCTGGAGGTGAATTGAAATCTGTTGAGGAATATCTTTAATGAGTAGTTCCCATTTCAGTCTTAAAATATGACCAATTCACACACAAGATTAAATCTAGAATTTTTAGATGCTGTCAAATAAATTGTGTTTCAAGGCACAGTAAATTCTCAGAGGAGATGGCCATAGATACTTTTTCCCCTCAAGCAAAAGAAGAAAAGTGTCAGGATGTGAAGTCTTCCCACAATTGATAGAAATGTATAGGGAAGAAAGTAATTAGATTTCATAGGACCTAAGCCTGCATATCGAAAAATGTATAATACAAGGAGACATCATGTCAAAGAGGAATCTTAAAATTAAGGAGAAGTCTTATTTTTATTTTTTGGTACTAGGGATTGAACCTGGGGCGCTTAATCACTGAGCCACATTCCCAGCCTTTTTTATTTTTTATTTTGAGACAGGGAATTGCTAAGTTGCTTAGGGCCCCACTAAATTGCTGAGGCTGGCTTTGAACTTGAGATCCTCCTGCCTCAGCCTCCTGAGCTGCTGGGCTTACAGGCATGTGCCACCAAGCCCAGCTGAAGGGTTCACTTCTTTGTTTGCTGGTTCGATAACCTTTAGACAAGGTATGAAGGATTTTGTCCCTAGATCTAAAGAAAAAATAAAGGAAGAAACCAGTCTACCAAGAATTACTTGAAGTTGAATAAGAATATCAAGGGTTTATTCAGATTGATATGTACAAATAAGGTATAAAGATTTGTGATAATTAGGAAAGTCTAGAATGGGGAGACAATGAATACTTAATTTTAAGTCACAAAATACCACTCATGCTTAGGTTCTGGGAAGCAGGTCAATTATCAAGAATTTGTAATGTCCTTCACATGTGATGCTTGCAGGGAAACTAGAGCCACACTGCCTACAGTAGCCAGTGAGGCAAAGAAAAATCTCCAAAATTGTGTCTAAATAAAAAGTCTAGAAAATCTTTGAGTGATTTGGAATCTATTAGGATAGAGGTATTCAATTATTTGAGATTAATCATGACCCACATACTATATGTTATAATTAACAAAATTGTAAATTTTATTTTGCAATTTTATGTATTCTGGGTTGAAACTATGTAGATAGATAGGATCAATCTTTTTAACCTCTTTATCTTTGAAATATCAAAAGATTTTACCCACACAATACATAAAAGTAATTCATAGATTTAAGGTTCTTGTACATCTGGTTAATAACCTGTGAAAAAGAGAAGGGTGCCTCAGTAAAGCTTTGAAGCATCACCATGCAAGTAAATGGGAAAAATCAAACAGTTATTGATTTTCTTGGTCTAATGCAACACCTAAGGTAGCAGAACAAATACCTAAAGCAAAATAGTATAAAGCTTGGATAGATTATTTTTTCTATAGAACATCTTACACTTCATGCGGGTCTTCAAATTGTGCTTAATTCAAACACAAACATGCATGAGACTCAGTGTCTAAATTAGCTGTAAGCTAATAATGAATTGAGAGTACTTAAAGATCTCAAAAATGCCTATGGAAGAGTGTTTACTTTGGAGGTCTGGCTGCAGAACAAACCCTGAAAAAATGGAGATAGCAGACTTGGGAGTCTCAGGAACAAAGAATTTTCAGTGGGAGTCCAATGGTGACAGTCATAAGCCCTGAAGGAAAGATGTGTGACAGAGTCAGGCAGTGTGGCTGATACTGTAGAACTCGTAAATTTGTGAAGTATGAATTTGGTCTTCCTCCATGTTTCCTGGTATAAAACCCGTAAAATCCCTGGAGTCTTAAAGTGATGTGTCTTTTTTACATGGTAGCTAGCCAAGTGAAGTTGGTAGCCCTCAGGCAGTTTCAGGACAACAGTGGTCACCAGGAAGACAAGGGCAGGATTTGTGGGTTGAGGGGTTGGGAATTTTAGTGCCATATCCCAACTTCCAGGAAGGGAAGAGGGACAGAAAATTGATCAACAGTGGCCAATTATTTAATCAATTATGCCAATGTAACAGAACCTCCATAAACCCCCATAAGACAGGTTTTGGAGAACTTCTGGAAAACTGAGCAAGTGAAGGCTCCTTTGAAGGCCACATGCCAAGAGGGCATGAAAGCCCTGTGCCCCTTTCCCCAAACCTCACTCATCTCTTCATCTGTATCCTTTGCAGCATCCAAATGAGCCAGTAAATGAAAGTCGGTGTTTCCTTGAATTCTATGAACCACTGTAGTAAATTAATTGGGCATTGAACCCCAATGTCCTAATTTATAGCCTGTCAGTCATACATACATGATTTTTTTTTTCTTTTTTGGTGTGGGGTTGGAACCCAGGGGCATTTAACCACTGAGCCACATCCCTGACCTTTTTTATTTTTTATTAGGAGACAGAGTCCTGCTAAATTGCTTAGGGTCTCGCTAAATTGCAGAGACTGTCCTTGAACTTGTCCTGCCTCAGCTTCCCAACTTGCTTGGGATTATAGGCATGTGCCACCATGCCCGGTAGCACATTTTTTTGTTTTTCTTTATACTGGGATTTTAAGGAGGGAAATGGTATTTAGAGCACAGCCCTCAAGTTTCAGGATCTGATGCTATCTCCAAGTTGGTAGCACCATGACTAATTTAATAAGAAATTCAGTTGGCATACACTGTAGAGTTAAATGCTGGTGAGGAGAAATCCCCACATCTTTTGAGGTCACACAGAAATCTTCTGCATTGATCACAGGTGAGTGACAGTATGGGAAAAATTGAGTTTGAACTTAGTTTTTTTTTTTTTCCCCCTATATCCTCAGAGCGCTCTCACATTAAAATTTTGTCAGGTTTTAGAAATGTTTTAAAGAATTTATCCTTGTGAGTTTAAAGTCACAACTAAAATTTGGACTTTAATTCTTCCTCAGAGGATGATAGACCTTCATTAAACACCCATTTCATTTTATTCTCCTTTAATTTTTTAGCTAGTGGGGACAGTTATTTTTCTAATAATCTTTTTTATTTATAGTACTATTTATTATTTATTTGTGAGCATTTTTGTCAAGTACTTACCTTCTTTGATGCTAAATGTCTAGGGAGAAAGCATCTAATTATTTTATTTATGAGGCCATCAGCATATTGTTGTGAGGTATTGCTTACTTGAATTTTTTTATTTTTGCACTTTTCTAAAATTCTATTAAAAATCTGTTAGAAGGTTTTTAATCTTCCCTTTGTATTTCCATTTTTGTTTGTATGTTAATCTGTTTCTAGCTTAATGCCATTCAAAAAAGTGAGTAAAGACCTGTGGTTACATTTACTCTAGGGTCTAACTCTTAAATATTGCCTAAGATTGATAAACACCCCTTCCTTAATATGAACAAAGGATTTGGATTACTGTCTAAGTTATTTGTATGAAACGACTTAGGAACTATTTCCTAAAATATCTTTACAACTTTTCTATATTTTTTCAGATCTCTGGATTTCCCTATAGTCTTTCTTCTCTGTATCTTTATTCTCAGCATTTTCCATATCTCTTTTTTCCTTTCCTTTTTTTTTTTTTTCATCTGAGATTCCTGTCAACATCTAAAATCATCAGTGCAGATCCTGTAGTCATAGATAATCTATTTTTGGGGCTTTCCAAACTCATCTGTAAATATTTGTTTTTCTTGTTAGGCTGCAAAAATAAGCTTTGACATAAGCTTTCAGGGCAGAGTGAGATCAGGGTTGAACAGCTCCCTTATGGACTCAGCCTATATTAAAGAGGATTTAATATAAGAACCAATTGATCTTTAGGGTGGCTAGCTGAGCTGAGGGGAATGTGTGGGTCAGAATGTGTAGGTAGAAGTAAAGGGAAACCAAGACGCATAGGATGTGGGAAAAACAGTATGCTTCTGGCCACTAATTTCAGGTTGTCACTTGGGATACTCTAAGACAGAGATAGCTTTAGATATGTTAAACTTTTATTTACTTTGACCAAACAGTCATGTAAGGAATTTGACATATCAATTTCATTTAGAAACTTCTGTCCAATTAAAAAAATGCAGACCAGTGAGTAGAATTCTAATTCCATTTTGAGCTGAAAGGTCTTTTATCTGAGCAATTTTATTCTTATCAAAAGTATTTCAGCTGGGGTGCACGCCTGTAATCCTAGCTGCTGGGGAGGCTGAGGCATGAGGATCGGAGTCCAAAGCCAGCAAAAGTGAGGTACTAAGCAACTCAGTGGGACCCTGTCTCCAAATAAAATACCAAATAGGGCTGGGGATGTGGCTTAGTAGTCAAGTACCCCTGAGTTCAATCCCTGTACCTCACTCCCTCCAATAAAAGTATTTCAAACTAACACTGTGATATTAAATTTTTCTTGGTGAATTTAAGGTCCTTAGAAAGATAGTTGCAAGGGGGTTGGGGGGGGAGGAAAAATAACAGAATGAGACAAACACCACTACCCTATATACATGTATGATTTCGCAAATGGTGCAACTCTTCTTTGTGTATAACCAGAGAAACAATAGTTGTACCCCATTTGTGTACAATGTATCAAAAGAAAAAAAAAAGAAAGATAGTTCATAAATTCAAGTTATAGAGTAGATCCACGTAGGAGTCAGGGGCCTAGCCCAAAAAAGTACATTTATACTGGGAAAAACAAACAACACCAAAAAAACATGTTTAGTGCTACTGGTAGAATGATATGAATGTACATCATGCACAGCCATAGAAATGAAAATCTGTACCCCATATGTGTACAATGAATCAAAATGAAGTCTTTAAAAATAAAAAAAAAATTAATAATAAAAAAAAGAGAAAGGTGGGGGCAGGGGTTGTGGCTCAGTGGTAGGGCGCATGCCTGGCATGTGTGAGGCAATGGGTTTGATCCTCAGCACCACATTAAAAATACATTTAAAAAGAAAAAAAAAAAGAAATTGGAATTGGGTCCATATCCCATGGAGTTGAAGAATAAACAATGCAGACATTGAAATAAGCAAGCAAGCAGAAATTTATTAAAGAGAATATTAAAGTTCTGAAGTATAAGAAAACTCCCAAGGGAGAGTTTGGAAAGGGCAAAAGTGCTCCCAAGTTATCTTGACATCCCTTCCTTTAAAGGTACAGGAGGGCAAAGTTGATGGACCCCTTTATAATCTGTCTTTGAGATCTTAATTGTCAAGTGTGTTTTCTCAGGTTGAACAGTAACAGTGTCCTTGTCATTCTATTTTGTAAGAATGGAGTCCTTTGTCCTATTGGGGAAATAGATATTGTTGTTTGACATGCTCGGGAGCACATCAAATGGGGGAGCATAACTCAAATGTTGATCCTGACATCTGTCCTCCTCATCAACCCTCACCATTTTCCTAATCTGACTGCCTCTTTCCCCTACCTCAGTAGTATGATAATAATATGAGATAAAAGTTTCATTGCTTACGTATCTGTTGTTTCAAACATTAACTGTTGTTAGCTTTCACCAATTACAGTTCCATCAATCTGTGATTCTCAGGAGATGGAGGCTTAGAGAGGACTGATCCATGGACAACTAAAGTTCTAGATCACTGACCCTAAGGCAAAGTTTGTCCAAGGAACATCAACCTAGGAATAAAGCTGTTCTCACCTCTGACTTGAGTCAATTTCAGACATTGTGTATATAATACATGCACATATATATGTACATATATATGTTAGAAACATATTTCTCATATATATAATATATATAATATATATATAATATATATATAATATAATCATATATATAATATATATAATAATAGGAAAATAATATAGGAATATAATAATAGGAAAATAAGTGTAGCTCTTTCCAATAAAACTCACAACAAAAAGATGACTAGGATAGACATAAACAGCTTGAAGAAGGACAAGTATGTCTCTGGACTTGCTCTGCATGTCCACAGGACACAATGTGATGTGGTTCAGTTTATACCTTCCTCTTTCAAAGTCACATTTAAACTCCCAACTTTTTGAAAGAGCCTAGTAAGAGTCTGACCAGAAGTTGGAATGATTCAAAAAGTAATTAATTCCATAAAATATAGGTATAACGTTCTGAAATGGGATCAGTGAAACATAGAAAACAGTTTCTGGAAAAGAATAAAAAAAAAAAAAAAAGATTGACCAAGTTAAAAGAGAAAATAAGTGGATAAATTAGATAACAGTATCCATAGTGCCCAAGAGACTTCTTTTCTCTCCAATGTAGAGAATGAAAGATATAGTATAGACACATATGAGAAATGTTAAAGAACATGGAGATTCCAAGAGAGAAACTGATGAGATTCAGAATTATGAAAAAATTTGTGAGAGCAGCAAATTGTTCTGTGACATAGAATGGTACAGATAAAAACACCCAACCCACTAGGACAGAATGAAGATAAAAATCCAGGCCAGACACAGTCCTGTGTGATGGTGCGACAGCAAACGCCATTAGCATCCTAAACATTCCTAGAGACCAAAGAGCTGATTCCATACGTAGTAGTGAAAGGGCAATTCACCAACGATCTCTTGTCAGCACTGACCAAAAGTCATCCATGAAACAACTCCTTCAAAATTCTAAGCATAAACTATTTTTAATATACTAATTAGCAATTAAGTAGGAGATAGAGATGAATTATTGTCGGGGTATTCCGGGGTACCCCCGGCTCTATGCTAAGATGGCGCCTGGCAGTATGCCAGTTTTGCTGTTGCCACGGAGTAAACAGGTGTATCTTTGCGAAAGTTATTCCTATCGGTTGGTTGTAAACTGGCCACACGTGTGTCTGGTTTGTGCTTCAAGCCTTTGTCTATGCTTGCCTATGCTTGCTTTACGTGAAAGTTCTGTGATTGGTCAACTGAGGGTATAAGAGAGGGAGAGAGGGAGAGAGGGAGAGAGAGAAAAAAAGGAGAAAGGAAGAAAGAAGAGAAGAAACGTGCGCACAAAATAAAGAGCTGTATACACATTCCCGGGATCGTGTCTTTGTTGTGGGCGACAAGACGATGATAAATTATAATGCAGATTCTTGGAATTTTTTAGTCATATATGTGTTTATGCCTATTTCTGTTTCTATGTGTACTTGGTTTTCTACCAATATTATAAGAAAATGTATGGAAACATTATTTTATGGAATATATGAACAAATCAAGACTCTTTGGACATTGATCACCTTATATTTTCTTCTAAGTGGTAGGACTTGAGAGAATAGTTCACATTGTTCTCTGTTCAGCCACATTACTGGGTTCTGTAATGATATTGACATAAGAGACACGTGACATATATTACTTGAAGTTAAAAAAATTATAATCAACATATAAGAAAAGAATATGTGCTGTTAAGGAAGAATTAATAAAGTAGCAGGAATTTCAGTTTTTATTGCTCTTTAAATACATAGATCAAGTGTAAAGGATATCATGAAAAAGAGTGGTTGACATTATTTGAAGTTTTATACTGAGAGTATCAGAGGAACTAAAAATAGTAACAAAACTAAAATGTGTAAGAATTGATTTTTTTTCAGGAAAAGGAAATTATGGTTGACTTAAAATATTTCTAAAATGGATGCTTTATTAAGAAGAAAACATTTAAATCCTAAATAAATTAAAAATGAATCCATACAAAAGTGAAATTGTACTAAAACAATAGTATAACCTGTTTGGTACTATGCTGATTTTTGTCTTACACACATGTATGAACATGGTATGGCAAAGAGATGAATTATTCCCCAGTCCCATGTTTAGTGTATCTATTTCTATTGAACATAAAGATAAATTGGCTCAATTTCAAATATTTGGGTCTGTGGGGAGAAAATATTTTTCAGTCTTTGTATGTGGTGATCAGATCAGCTCATTTTGTGTCTCAATTGCATAACCCAAATGTTAGCCAAAGTCATCCTGTTCTTTGGAATTTAAATCAAATTGTCTCTATCATCATATTCCTGGGAAAGGGGGATTGTATGATCATGGTCATTTCTTACTCTCCTCCATTCCTGCTGTATCTCACCTCTTAATCTTGCTTTTGCTTGATTTCAGGGTCCTGTCAATTTCTTTTGCTTTGTTATGTGGAGAAATTTAGGTCTTCACCTTGTACTTGTGTCTGGCTTTGTATATCAAAAGACTCTTTAAAGTTTCTGCTAAGACAAAAGGCTCTGGTACTCCCTTTAGAACAGCAAAGAAATGTCAGGGACTTTGAAATGTAAAACTTTTATAATCTTTGCTCACTCTCAAGTCTGTAAATGGAAACACCCATTCTGTTGAGAGTAAGTTTCAAAATGTATAGAATTATGTTACCTACCAAAGCTCCATCCCCCACACCTTAGCAAACAAAAGAAGCAACCCTCTTTTCTTTAAAATCAGTAGCTTTTGATCCATTGCACTAAGAGCCAATTAATATGTAAGTAATGCCTACTGGTTGGCATTAGATACAAATGTAGGAAGGTTTTACCTGAATTAACAAGAGCACACACAGTTAGAAATATTATGTGCTTGGGTACAGATATGGATAGACTGTTTTTGAACTCTACTGGAATAACATTTTGAGGAGTACATATTTTAAAAGAAGAGAGAATTGGACAGACTAGTTTGATCCAGTATGGGACATTTTAGTCTTAGTTGGGAAGAGGCTAATATCATGAATGACAGCAAATACTTATTGTATGAAGGGATTACACATTGACATGGACTGGTCTCCTGGGTCAACAGTCCCTTCAATTTAATTCTGAACTAGTGTGTGAGATGAGCGGATGGTCAGTGTAGGTCTCTGAGAGTGGGGTTGGATCTTGTCCAGCAGGAAGAGCACATGCTTGGCTAATTGTTAGCAGAACAGTTAGTTCTATCAGATTAGTGGCAATGGGAAGATCCAAATGAGGACTGTGAAAATAAAAGGAAAGTCACATTCAAAACAGTCGGGAAGCATTTAAGGGAAAAGGACTCATGAATGCCTCAAGCTGCTGAGAAAGATGTAAACTCTGATAACCTTTCCCTTTGATTTGCAAATATGTGATGCAACTAGACAGCTACCTTGTGTTTAAAAACTCAAAAGATTTGTCAAGAGGCTACTGGACTCTTTTTATGAACATTTCTTTTGTGTAAGCATTCTTTACTTTATCATCTACTGGTCACATGGCCCATTTCATACAGCCACTGTTTTTTCTCAGCGTCAGTGAAGGTTTCCCACAAAATGACGTTTACTGCCTTGTAATAAATCTGCAGTGCTTGCCTACATAAGTTCTCACTTTCCTTACCATCTTTGGAACACTCATTCAGAGGCATCCAAGTCTGTGTCTTCCAGATTGCAATTCCTAAGCTCCCAAATAAAGTTATCTTATTTTTATGATTTCTGAGTTTGAATTTATTGGCAACTGTGGTGTTTCTACATGAAACATAGTATTTTTCTTTTTTTTTTTACTTGTGTAAAAACTGTCATAAAACTTGAAATCAGGTTTTTCCAGTTTTGTTCTATTTTCTCAATATTAATCTGGCTGTTCATGGTTGTTTGTGGTTCAGTATGAACATTCAGAGTAATCCCTATCAAATTCATATTGAATAAATTAGAAATATTGCACAAGACAGAAAACAATAATAATGTTAAAAATATTAATTATTATTCAGAATAAATTCAGTCTTTCTTAAAGACTTGAAGGTCCAGGCAGTGATTTTAAGTATTTTTAATGTGTATTAACTAATTGAGTCTTCACAACACTTCCACTGGGGAGTGAGGGAATGTGGGGTACAAAGGCCAGGCAGCATAGTTCCAGGGGATAGGGTCGTGAATTCTTAGGCATAGTGCCATTCCACACAGATCTATGTTAGTGTGTTTACAGTCAGAGCACAAGTGCCCCATGTGCAGAAAAGGAACAGAACTATTATAAGGAGATAAATTAAATTCTATAAATTCCATCATCTGATGAAAGACTTTTATTCATTGAGGACAAAATGTAAGAGGCAGTATGAGAGAGCCATGACTTGTCAAGGTGATTGCCAATAATCCTGATAAAGAGTGATATCCTATACTCTTTACGGAAGTAAAAAACAAGCAGTCACCAATGAATTACTATACCGTGTGTGGAATTTCTGACCAAGTCTTGACAGCAGTCTTGTGACAGGGACTATCAACTCAAGTCATTCTGATGCTTTCTTCTTGCACTCTAAGTACACACATTTTATTACCAAGGTGGAAACTACTGACAGTTTCTCCTTCTTGGAAATCTTTCAATGAGTGCATTTTATTTGAAATTTCACATATATGAGTTATATTTCTTATTCCGAGATGGTGTTCCATATCTATAAAATAAAATAAAAGTTAAGATTCTCAATCTCATTAAGACATCGGCATAAATTTAAGTTGTAATAATTCTGTCTTTATAAGTGAAAAGTATAGCATTCAATGAAAATAATTTCTTACATTTCTGGACATAAATGATGCTAGAACTCCTGAGATATCACTAAGAATTTAGAGGAACTACTTTTCTTGGAAAAATCAAAACAATACTTTTTCATTCAGTTTAGTATAGCTTCAGATAAATTTATTAGGAGAAACACATGTGCTTCAGTTTGAAATTATAATGCAGTATTTAAGATAATTTTGCTATTAGTATTCAAGGTCAAAAATATCAGAACTGGAGAGAATGAAGTTTTAACAAATCTGTCAAAAATACAAACTTTACCATGAAAAGTAACTTATCACTAATTGGTTTGAAATATTGAGACATTAAGCATATGTTTAGTGGTGCTTAATATCAAAAACTTGCATGCAATCTGTTCATATGAATTGTCTATTAAAGACTTGGGGGGTGATTATGTGTGTTTAATGAGCAGTGAATTTAAGGGAGTTTCACTCAGCATGAAAAATACACAAGTCCAAAAGTCTTACTGATGAGAAATGGAAACATTTGGTCAGAAGTTCAATATGAGGGATGGAGTCATTTTCAACTCAGTTTGATCTCTTCCATCCGACTTTCCATCTGTGGTGTTCTGGAGAGTGTGTCAATATATCTCTTTATTACAAAAAGACTGTTATGGCCACAATGAAATGAAAATTGACCAGAAGAGTACATTATTATATATAAAATGATAGGAATGAAAATAAACTGATTACTTTTTCTATCTATAAAATTGCAATCTCACCTCTGCATGAATATAGTTTTAAGTAGCTTGTTTTGTATTTCCATCAATACTCTCTTAAACAAATAAATTAGAATAAAAGTATGAGAAAAAGAAAACTAAATTTGAGTTTTGATTGTACTGTTTAGTATCTGAATGATTTGGGGTGAGTTGCTTAAACTTTCTAACAATGCAGTTTCATCTATTGAAACTAATCTCTGAGGTTCATTCCAAGTTTCAAATTTTAAAATCATGCTCTTTGAGATTGGTGACACTTTCATTTATGTGAGTTTATTATCTTTTTCAAGATTGAAGGCTGTGTGTCTAGATCTAGTCAGGAAAGCAGAAATGACATTAGACATTTTTAACAAAGGATATTTAATCAGAGCCTAATGAGGGTACTGCATAGTTGCAGCAGGCACTTCTCATGAAGGTCTTGCCATCAAGTAGATAATGGGAAAGACATGCCTTCTCTCCTCATACCTCCTAATTTCCCTCTAGGATCCCCCTTAGACTGTATAAAGTCTGCTGTCAAGAGGATATGGAATGGAGTTTGCAAGTGATAAAGCACAGTCTCACAGAGCATAGTAGGATATGGTCAATGCTAACAACAACAACAACAAAAAACTGGATAAATTTGCACAGGAAGAGAAGGACATGCCACTTTTTCAACGAGTCTACCTAACAATTAACGCTTTGAACATTGGGCCCTCACTTATTTAATACCCTGTGTGAAAATGATGAACCAAATATGACAAATTAGCTAATGAGAGGAACAAAGAACTCTGCCAAAAAATGTTCTATGGGATTCATAATATACTGCAACATTTTATGCTAATGTGAACTTTTCTGTCAATATAAGCCTGATAAATCAAAACATAAAAGAATCAAATTATCTTTCACTAAAAATGGAAATAAAATGCTAGAAAGGATTGTGTAAACTATAAAAAACATGCTTGAAATATATATATTATCTATATATTGTACTGGGGAGCATAGTTCATGGAAAATTATTGGACTCTAGTAACTTTTAATTGAAATTAAATTATTAATACTAAATGATTGCCTCATAACATGAGTATTGTACCCCCATAGATTAATTTGAACAATTTTGTTTTTTTATTTTGGAGCTGATAAACATCCATCTGAGTCTACATAGGAATTACATTGTCTCCTACTACCTAACCCTTCATAGCATAGCAGTAATGCTGCTGCTGATTTATTGATCTTTAATTTTTTAGCAAAGTTCTTTAACTCATTCTGTGTAACATTGCCAAATATCTGATATCCCAGCTTTGTCCTCTTTATTTACTTGGACACAAACATTTATACTACTTTTGTCATGTTTAAGCAGAAAATTTTTAGTATGAAATAAAATTGTATGTACGAATAAAATGTATGCATTTTTTGAAAAAGTGAAACATGAAGTGTAGGTGAAAGCATCGTGCCCTGTGTGCTCCACTCTCATTTGCCCAAGGCAGCTGTAGACGTCTCTCTGCTGCCTGAGGTTATGAGTCTGCTCGGCACAGCACTCTCTTATGTTACAGATTATAGCTTATTGGTACAATTGTTGAAGATGCAATAGCAAGTAAGGGTTTTTAAAACTGTGAATCCGAAGTGAGACTAATTTAGAGGTTATTAATTCTGCCCATATTATTTCTGGAGATTAACTTGCATTCCGGTGACCAGTGAGTCTTTCTATGCTCAGCAATGCATCAGTCAGTAAAGAAAGGTAACTGTCCTAGTAGACACATTTGAGATAATCCCAAGTTCAATTATACACATTCTCATGATGATTTAGTTATAACTGCCATGCTATCCATTCTTTTCTCTTAATTTTAATGCATAAATTGTTTGCTTTTTACTTAAGGTTAAATAAATATTTTAAATTATTTTACTGCAGTTGAGGTAAATTCTGCTTGTTGTGTCAGGAGAAGTGTATAGAGGTATTTTTTGGGGGGTATTTTATCATATTAACAAACATAAATCACTCCCTTTGGCTCCTCTAAAACTAGATTTTTATGGTATTTGCTCTCTCAACTAAGAATGGGAATTTTCCCGTTATGAATTTAAACAGTGATCATTTGAGGATGAATAATGTCTGTGCACTTCTGGAGGATATGCAGGCTCACTAAGTCTGTCTACATGCATAAAGGTTTCTTTTTAAAGAACTCCTCTTGATAATAGTAAATGTCAAGGAAGCACACTTGACCTAAAAAGTCAAAAGGCTACTCTGAGGTCAGCATTGTTTTACTTAGATGGACTTCCAGTTCAGACCCTTGTATACCTGGGTCTGAGTAATACAAGCTCTCAGAGAAATTTCAGGTAACATTTCACAAAAATCTTTGTGAGATGCTTCATAGGATGCATCCTATGAAGACCAGTGGAATAGAGTGCCATTAAGGGAAGGAATAGAATTTCCTTAGCAAGGCACAGTAGTTTTGCTGCCTTGAAGTCTCAGGGATAAGGATTGTGACAAATACCAGGAAGTTGCACAGATAAATAACATGTTCTATTCAAGAGCTTACAATATAATAAGTACAGAGTTTATAATGCTAGAGGTCCAAATGATCAATGTACCTATAATTACATATAAGAGAGTGCCGTGAGAAAGAATATACAGCAAGAATGAATTTACTCATTAATTTTCTTAGTTCAGGGAGTTGTGCAGTTGTCTCAGTTAACCATTGAGAAGGAGGCTAATAGTTGAATTCCAGCTTGCACAATTGGAAGTATTCTGAGAGAGATGGAGAAGGCAGAGGACATAGCACGAGCAAGGGCATGGAGATTAGAAACTGCAGTGCAAGTTAGGAAGGGACAGGCGTATAACATATTGGTAGAAGCAGTGAATGAAGTTTCTGGGATTCCAGCAGCAAAAATACACTTCCACCTACTGATAGAAATATTGCAAAAGAATTTTGAAGAGAAGGGTGACAGGACAGAGAGATGACCTGTTATATAGATAAATTCTCATCTGCCGGTTCTCATCAACTATTCATCTATCTACTGTAGGGAACTGAGAGCTTTTTTGAGCTCCTCGGAGAGGGTACAGAGACAGCAATCATGCGATTGGATAATTCAGTGCTACTGAGAGCTGCTTTGCATTCCCCAGTAATTCTGTAGCATTCAAAATGGAAGAGACAGCAATGCTTATTTTCCTGACTCTTAGAGTCTCTCATATGTTCATAGTGAATGTCAGCTGCTAGAGAGAAAAGCAGAGTAATAAGTGACTTCAAGAGAGGGAAAGAGACTAGCAGTCCTGTTGCAGGAGGCTTGAGGTTGAAAAGGGCTGCAGAGCCTCCAGGCACCTAAATGGAACAAGGCAGGTACTACTCTTTGGCTTATTCCCTCTACCCTCCCTTGAGAGTTTTCCATGTTCCTCAAACTTACTTGATAAACTTTATCTGGACTTCCTTCTCCGATTCAGGCAATGTATTTGGTGTCTCAATTCCTAACTCTATTCCAAATTCCAGCACTCCTTGCCTTAATCAATGACTATCCTTCATAAGTCTCAATCACTTCTCTACCTCGGAAAATAGTAATGAAACAGCTAATAAGCTCTTTTAGTGTCAATTAATAAGAATTGCCAGGAAAATATTGAAGCAAAGGATCAGGAATATAAATGAAGGAAAGCATATTAACATAGGAGGGATTCTTGTTTATAAGATATTGTTATACTAAGAATAATTAGTCTGACATATTTTTAACATACAATGTTCTCCTGCTTATTCATTTGGATGCATTCCAATTATTCCTCCGGAAAAATATTAAGATAAAATGGACCATCAAAGAAGGGGAGTTCAAACTGATTAAGTTCAAGAATTGTATCTTTGACTTCTAGCTCAATATCAAGAATTTATTACTCATAGTCTAACGTAGTCTACATAGTAATTGTTGGATAATTCTGTCAGCACCATGCTGTAAGTTTCCAAACCAGAATTTGTTTCCATTTCCAGCCATGTTTTTCCCATGATGCAATAATTACACAAATAACAATAAAATATCTCATAGACGACAGATAAAAAAATGAGTGAAGGAAGGGAGTAAGGGGAGGAGAGAAGATTGGAAGAGGAAAAAAGTGGGGGGAAAAGGCAAGAACAGAAAAGGGAAGAGACTTAAGGGAGACAGGCTCTAGTGACCCTGCTCCTATAGAAAAACAGTCGTAGGTTAGCTGCAGAACAACTGAAGAACAGCATCAAGAATTTAATTCAGCACATCTTTTGTGAGTGATTGGACATATATCTAACATACAGTGGACACTATTCTGGGATGCTGATGAGCTGTCTTTCAAGAAAATTTGTCTAAAGTGTCTGTGAAGAGAAGAAAATTGGGCAGAATGTTGAATGGAAATCCACTTCTCAAAGAGAAAACAGACCTGCTATAAGAATCAAACAACAGGGGTGAATCATCATGGCATTTTAAAATAACATGTGGCTTATACTAATTAACCACTTAATGTGTATTTCACACAGATTTTCCTGCCAATAGATGTGAGGACTGCTGTCTTTATTGAGCATCTGTGTCTCAGAAAGAGAAGGTGGTTTGTTTCTATGACACAGCACCTAGGTACTGTCCCTGGTTTGTATCTATTGCAGATCTTTCATTATACTCATCTTAAAAATGACAAAACTCACATCAAACTTACAGATCTTGCTCATAGTATTCTTCAGTAAACTTCAGAAGTCATGATCTGTATGCACTGAACTAATACTTATGCTTCCTCCCATGTAGTATCCCCTGCTGCCTCTTCCAAGCTAAGATTAAGTAGCTGAAGCTCTATGCATGTGGGGTCAGGTCAGAGCTCAGAAGAGCCAACAGGATGAATTACTCTTATCTAAGTCTCAGCTATTCTCATCCTGAGAAGATTCAACAGGGCTATTCTAAGGTCTTGGTGGCTTATGTCTCCACCTGTTTAATACTAAGAAAGACTGCAATGCCAAAAGCAATGATTTCTGCTGTGTGACCTGTTTTACCTTCCTTTGTCTATTTCTTAAAAACAGTTCCTCCAAAATATGCAAACAGTAAGCACTTTTGAATGACTTCCCCAAGGTTTAATTTTTGTAGGGGACAGTCAAAGCTTATCTCTTGCTTTCTATTTTACTTTGATGGGCCCTACCAGGGGGATCTTAGATCATGCATCTATTGACCTTACAGTGATCAGCAAAAGTAATGTTTACAACTTTTTCAAAAGTCTATATGTGAAATAGTTTTAGATTTATGGAAGAGTTGCAAAGATAATACAGAGAAGTCTTATATGCTTCTTACTTCTAATGCTAGTATTTTGAAACCCTATTAAATTTATCAAAATTAACAAATTAGCATTAATGAAAACACTATTAATAAAACTACAAATATATTCAAACTTCATAAGTTTTTCCACTAATATCTATTTTTTTTCTTCTAGGATTTAACCCAGGACATTGATTTGCATTTAATCATCATGTCTTCATAGTCTCTTCCAATATGTGACAGTTTTCCAGTCCTCCCTTGGTGATTGTGAGCTGAATACTTCCATGAAACATGAGCCTGATATTTTGTAGAAAGTCATGCAGTTTGGTTTTGTCTGATATTTGTTCATGATTAGACTCAGATTTGATATTTTTGAAAAAAGTAGAACAGATAGATTTTGCCCTTCTCACTGAATCCTGACATTGAATATGTGGTATCAACAAGAATTACTCTTACTGAGGTCAACTTTGTTCATTTGGTGGTATTGGCCTACTATTCTCTTTCCTTATGTTTAGAAGTAATTCAGAACAGCCAGCTTATAGTCAAAGGAAAAGAAATTGAGCTCTACATGTTAGAGGGAGGACTATCAAAATCAGGGTCATGTCTTAAAACTACTGGAGTGACTAAAAAATACTCTAGGGGAAATAGTCTGAGGTTATGCTATTTTCCTGTTTCCTCTTAGAGCTTTACCTATTCATTTTAGTATCACCTGTGGGTCTGCATCAACTGTAACTATGGTGTTCTGGTATTGATCTTCTATTTCCCTTCTTCTTCATTCAGTATTACAAGTTTTAGGAGAAATAACTGACTCTTCTCCCCAATTTATTCATTTATTTATTTATCTAATGATAGCCATATCATTATTTATCCACATAAAGAATCTTATTGCATTCTTTGTGTTATAATCCAATACTATATTTTAAAATGTATCTTATTTATTATTTGATTGCTCTGTAACTTTTAAGGTGAGTGCATACAGAATATCTTGCTACTAAATTCTAAGAACCAACCATATGTGGCAGCAGCTCAGAAGGGAGATTTCAGGAGAGAAGAATGGATCAGTTCAGGAAACCATGAGAAAGCCTGGAAGTCAATGTGTAGTTCAGGGGTCTTGCTGCAAACCCAGTTTGTCACAAACTGCTTGACAATTTCTAATGGACAACTCCTTAAATGCAGCAATTTTGAAGTGAATTCATCACTATCTCCACCCTCACAGATAACTGCATTAAATACCAGAAAGCTGATGGGACTTCTTTTCTCTCACCATCTGCACTTTTCAACTTCCCCACCATCTCTCTTAATCATGCTTAATCATGTGTTCACTGGATTATTGACATGCTCCTAATTAAGGGATATTGAAACAGCATCTTATTAATGTTATATAGAATTATATTAGTCAAGGCAATGTAAAATGCCTCTAGAAGAAAAGTGAGTTACAACACCCAAAGTCTTCATTGACAAATCATCCAATTGAATATAATATAGGAAAACACTGTAAGGCAGAGTCCTTTTCTCAAACAATCCAGAGCAAACTTCCACGACAGATGCTTACTATTTTTCAATACTGCTTGTTTTTGTACACTAAGCAACAATCTAAGAGCCTGATGAAGAGAAAAGATTTAATTAATGCTTGCTGGAAATGAGGATTGGAAATGTGAATAAATAATCTAAGGTCTCAAAGTCATGGGGGTACAGTTGTCATGACAAAACAGAGACAAATTCTCTACAGGTCCATTGTGGCAAGACCTGTTCAAATCTGTCCCCTCTTCAATCCCCTCCCACCAAATTTTGTGTGACTCAAGTTACAGAAGGCATTGGTAGCACATTAGCAGCTCAGTCTCAGAACCTCTTTGAGAGAGTTCTCTACAAGTCTTGGGAGTTTGTTCTGGAAGTTTCCAGTGCTCCAGAACTGCCTCCAGCTCCTACCAAATATGGTTGAATTGAATTAAGTTTTAAGGCAATCTGATTGCTTGATTAAATTATTCTTAGGAAGGTGTTAATTTAAAAAGATGAGCTTGTCAAAAGATGTGACTTAATTGGAAGTGTATAGTTGGAGATATTTTTGAACTGTATGGCTATTTATATAAACTCAGTATATAAAACCTTATCCTGTTTCTTTCAGGTTATCCCCACCCAGCAGAACTGTGGCAAGGGTAGTGGCAACTAGGTCCTAAAATTTTAATAGAATATTGTTGTTTTATTATAACTATTAAAAATATTTTATCTCCTAGTGGTTATGACTTGAGAAAGGTTGGATTAAAAATAGTAAACATAGGGATTGGAGTTGTGGCTCAGTGGTAGTGCACTCGCCTAGCACGTGTGAGGCACTGGGTTTGATCCTCAGTACCACATAAAAATAAATAAATAAAACAAAGGCATCGTGTCCATCTACAACTAAGAAAAGAATTTTTTTTTAAAAAGTAAACTTAGCCTTTTTTTAAAAAAAGAAAAGATAGACATAATGTGTTTAAGTGAAATTAATCAGACCCAGAAAGGCAAATACTGCAAATACTTACATGTGAAAGCTGAAATGTTGATTTCATAGAAGTAAAGAGAAATGTGATTACCGAAATCTCAGAAGGTTGTGGTGTTGCTGAAAACTTGGTCCTGCTCTTCAAAGGC
Organism: Glaucomys volans; assembly: GCA_020662805.1. Taxonomy (NCBI): domain Eukaryota; kingdom Metazoa; phylum Chordata; class Mammalia; order Rodentia; family Sciuridae; genus Glaucomys; species Glaucomys volans. Next base: position 95,839 of record JAJEJO010000540.1, on the reverse strand, counting down.
TACATTCCAGGTACTCCCTGACAGGGGGTCCCTGATGGTGGGTTTAACATTCACGTGTTAATTTGGGAGATATTCACTTCCTAGATCCTCTGGCAGATATCTCCTTCCTGTGGAGCACAGATAACTCAGGGTAATATAGGAAAACACTGCTTCTAGGTTAGGGAGCAGGAAGGGGAGAAAAGGAAAAGGAAAGCTTGTCCCTTTAAAAAATAAGTCTCAAGAGCTATATTCAAAAGGTGAAGTGGACCACTGTTACAGTTGGCACAGAGATGGAGAATGGTTACTAGGAACAGAGTGCAGTGTATAGGACAAACAACTTCTAATGCCCTACAGCCCTATAGATAACTGACTGGCAACATTAATTTTATGTTCCAAAATAGTTGGTAGAGAGGATTATAAATATTCCCAACACAAAGAAATGATAATTGTTTGACATGATGGATATTCCAATTACTTGATAGGATCACTACACATTGTATACATGCATTGAAATATAATCCTGTACCCCATAAATATATACAACTATTGTGTCAATTAAAAATAAGCAATGAATAAAAATTGATAGACACACCATGAAGATGTGCTAAGTGAGTAATTATTATGATTTGTTGAAGGGCAAGTTTTATGAATAGGGCTAAGAGGACAGTGGAAGTTACCTAACTAGAAGAAAGAACTTGGTTGATCAGAGGGCTTAGGTACAATTGAGAGCATAGAAGGATTCAGAAAGGATAGTGTCTGAGTGGGCTCCTCTAAACCAAAGGTCAATCTCAGGGACACCCAAAGCAGACATATCCAAATAAAAATATTTTTGTTTGTTTTTTGTTTTTGCACAAACATACATGCATGTGTATACCTAAACAGAAACCCACAAACACAAATCACACACGTGGATTTCTCTCAACTTTATAGATTAGAAAACACCCGCTTGATACATATAGAAAAGTAAACACAACAATTATCATTCTACTTGTTTTTCAAAGTAATTTTATGCTGTTTGAGCATAATGACACCCATATTCAATGTAAAGTGACAAAGGGGAATTTGGCTATAACCATACAGGGGAATTGTATTTAATTCACTATGGTAGAAATCCTCACAAATATATAGGGGGAAAAAAACTGAACCTGGAAAATTGTGATCAGAGCCCAGGATTATTCTTTCAGTTCTTAGAAACTTAAAAGGGAAAAATTCTTCTCTTGCTATGAGAAAGAAAAAAAAAAAAAAGATTATTCTTCCAAGTAAGCCCTTGGGAAGCTACCAGATCTTTTATGATCCTGAAAAATCTCAAAATCAACAATTGGGAAATTAATTTAAAATTCCAAATGCAGAAGTTAAGCAAGAGAGTAATAAGTTTATTTTTCTACATGATCAGTATTAAATATTGACACATCATTGAAAATTTGGATATTTCAAATCCCATTCCTGGCTTAGAGGGTGAAAGCATGCACAGATGCAAAAATGAATGAAGACATTAAACACCCTGGAGAGACAGGGCTTGAGAGTTTTGGTAGTTAAAGGCATGCATTGGTTTTGTTGCAAAGATTTGATTGTGAAATAGGAACAGATTCAAGGAGAGCCCTATGAGGGAAGGAGAAGAACCAGGGATAGTGACCAGGAAGGGAATTATTAGTGAAATAATCACATATAGAGGAGCCTGATACTGTGAAAGCCAACATTAGAATTTAAAAATGTTGATAGTGAGAGATCATAGTGTTAGAGTCAGTGAATTAAGGGTTCAAACAAGTTAGATAAAATGATTCCACCTGTGATTGGGAAATTAATAATTTAGATTTTTTTTTTTTGTTGCATTGAGTTGCTTTAGGGCCTTGCTAAGTTGCTGAGGATGGCTTTGAACTTGTGGTCCTCTTGCCTCAGTCTCTTGAGCCACTGGGATTCCAGGCATGTACCACCTTGCCCGGCTAGATTTTTTTTTTTTTTTTTTAAAGAAAACATGGATTACCTTCATTAGTTTACCTCATTTGTAAGGCTCAGGTAACAAGGCTATTATCTTAGAAAATGAAAAGATATGAAAATTCAGTTTCAAAAGTGAATGCAGTATACTACTAAAATCCTAGTCATATTGAGGTATTAATGAAGTATATTTCTTTCCATATTTGGATGGAAAACATACTGAAACATTTATATTATATACACACATATATACTTCAGTATAAGTTGCATTTGTCATGTATGTGTGTATATTGGATGCAGCTTATACTGATATATTTTTATCATTTATTGAATTACTCAAATGTTTTGTTAATGTGTACTTTATAAAAATTCAGATCTCAGAATATAAGTAATTTTACTAATTTAAAATTCAAAACCAAGCATGCTCTAATCCCAGTTAAAATGAAAACTGTCAGTGGTTGAGGATAGGAAACAATCAGTGCTGGTTAAACTCAAAAAGAGAATGAAAGTGCGAGGAGAAAGACTGTTTCCAGGCGAACCTATTCACAGGAGGTCTTCAGGAGCTATTAAAGTATCATTCAATGCCAAAATGTCTTTGCTGTGCTGACCCACAGGTCATTTTATTAGCTGATTCCAAGAGTTGTAACCATCCATATGCTGTTTGCTGGAAGGCACTAGAGGGCAAATTTCATTGTAGACAATGAGGAGTAAAGATCTGACACTGGAATAAACAGCAGTGCATTTGTTAAAAAATATCCTCTAAAGTCAAATGATAAGTTTAACGTTACTGCCATAAAATGTTAACTTTGGCCAGCCACAGATCCTAAACAATGCATAAATATTGGGTAAGAGTTAGTACAGTCTTGTGTAATTGGCATTATGATAAATACAATTCTTGAGTCACTTATCATTTCCAGGTTGGGTTGCCCTCACATAGCCTGCACATACATTGCCTCAGTAAAAAGAGGGGTTGTGGTTAATTATTTTCTCATAAGTAGGATTTTTTGGGGGGAAGGTAGTTATTTAAAGGTGGGTGGTAATTTAGCACAGGAATATCAAATAATTTGTGATACAAGAGGGCTAAAGTCCACAAAATATGTCTGAAACATAAACATAGCATAAACACATAGACAAAAACCAAATAGAGGGCATTTTGGTTGCATGAAGAATTATATTCTTTCTGCCCTATAGCCAAGAAAATAGACTTCCACTAGTGCTAATGAAGATTTGCCTCCAAGAGAGAATAATGGCATTTTATCCCCTTGGACACTCTCTAAATACTGTTACCTGGACAGTAGGAGCCCAATTCAAATTGCCCCAGCTGTGGCCAGTACTATGTGCTTCCTTCTGGTTGCAGCCCAGCAATTCACTGAACTGATGTGGCTGCTTTTCTTCTGATATAATGGAACAACAAAAGACTGTAGCTGAGCTGATGCAGGAACTATTACACAGAAATGATTTTCAGTGGTTGTTGTCCACAAATGCACTCACATAACAAAATTGAAAATTAACTATGTGCATCTTTCACAAAGAGCTTTTGCCTGATTTTCATTCCTAGAATGAACCCCAGTTGTCAGATGGGGTGAATGACAATACTGATCAATTATGTTGTTTACTGATTAAGATGATCTTCTAGCATCCTGGACAAATGATACATCAAGTTTCTTTTACCTCCAACATACAAATTCCTTGGAGAGCATATAAATATCTGTTCTTGCAAATTGATAATGACAGGGATTGAATTATAAGATATCAGAGTAAATGTGAGTAAATATTTCTACACCAAGCAGAGAAGGATTAAAAGCCAGTTTTCTGGTTTATGACAGCTAACTCTGTGTCTTTTATGATAGAAATACAAGTTTTGACTATTTGGGAGACCCAGTACAGTTCCAGGATTGGGGACTCAGAGTCAAAACCTGAGAATAGCATCTGTATGTCTTAAATAATGACCAAGAACACTGACGGTGCATTTTAGTTACCCATTATGAAAATCAGTGTAACTGTTAAACTTGACTTCCTACTGGAGTTGGAGGGAAGCTTTTTAAAAATGGGGGTATACATTATTAGACTCTAAGGGTAGGGCATTGATATTTAAAATCAAAATATTCTTTAAAACCCCATCAATCCCAAAGTAGACCTACTCCGTCGATGGTATCAAAAGCCACTGGAATGACATAATGAGTGTTTGGGAGATTACTTTATAAGGTAAAGATATCAATGCCATGGTCATGTTTATGTTGCTCGCATTAGTTTTGTTTGGATAGTGCACTTCTTTTCTGTGGTAGCTTTCATCCTATTTCTAAAGCTTGGTTTTTTACTCTAGCACCTTTTCTACCCAAGTCAAGATTATAATTATTCTAAATTTCCTATTGCATAGTATTTAAGCTTTTAAAACTTGTACTTAATTAAATATAAAAAGATATGTACAATCATCCCTCAGTATCTGTGACACTCTGAAGACACTCTGAAGATACTGAAGTTCCCAACTGCCCAAATCCTTCATATAAAAATGGCATAGTATTTGTATATAAACTATGAACACCTTCCAATGTAATTTAAATCATCTCTAGATTACTTATAATATCTAATACAAGATAAATGTTATGTGAGTAGATGTTACCCTGTATTGTTTAGGTAATAATTACAAGGAAAGTATCTGTATGTGTTCAGTGTAGACAATTTTTTCCAAATATTTTTTATCCTGAGTTAGTTGAATATATAAATAGACAGATATAGAGGGCCAATTGCATTCTATTTTAAGCCATTTTATTGAAAACATAACATGTATTTTCACTAATGGTCCTTGCATAATAAAAGCCTGATTGAACTTCCTCAGTGAGAGATTTCTTAGAAAAAATAATAGTGTCTCAATAGGCAACAAAAAACATAATGTAGAGACACTGCAATACAAATGTTAACATTCCTCCTATTACATTACTCCAACAAATTACTTATTAAAGATTGAGAGAAAATACATATGTATATTGATAAATATATGTTTATCAAGAAAAAAAATCAAGACTAAGGTTATCTAAAATCATGAATGTTTAGAATACTGACCCTAACTGCAATATTGAAATCATGAGAATAATTGAGAAATATTTGTGATCCCTCAGGGTGAGCTAAAAGGAGGAAAGATATTGTCATAGAAACAAAATCTTTGTGTCAATTTCAGCACCCTGGAGAGCTCCATCCTCATGACCAACTGCCCTGCCTACTCACTTACATTTTTCCATGCCAATTGGGTTCTGCTGCATTTGTGTCTGACATATTATCTCAGGAAGTAATCTCTAGTTGCCAACATGCAGACCTAAAGCATTTGATTTTTCTTTGCTTCTTTGAGTTAGTCTCTGTAACCTCTACTCACAGACATCATTGCAAATGCCTAGTGACCATAACATATTCTGGGCCCGTAAAAACCCTATTGTCCCCTAAATGTTGCATAGCTCATCCTTCTCATAATATTATGTTGATGCTACCTTTTTTCAGATTTTTTTCTGCACATTAATTCTTTTTTTAAAATTTTTTCTACTTAGTTATACTTTACAGCAGAATGCATTAGATTCATTGTATGCAAATGGAGTACAAATTTTCATTTCTCTGGTTGTAAATGATGTAGAGTCACATTATTTGAGCAATCATACATATACATGGGGTAATAATTCCATCTCATTCCACCATCTTTCCCATCTCCAGTCCCCTCCCCTCTCCTCATTCCCCTCTGCCCAATCCAAAGTTCCTCCATTCTTCCCTTACCACCACACTATTAGGTATCAACAACCACTTATCAGAGAAAACATTTGGCCTTTGGTTTTTCTGGATTGGTTTATCTCACTTAGGATGATATTCTTTAATTCCATCCATTCTTCTGTAAATGCCATAATTTTATTCTTCTTTAAGGCTGAGTAATATTCCACTGTGCATATATACCACAGTTTCTTTATCTATTCATCTATTGAAAGGCATCTAGCTAAGGCATCACAGGCATCACAATAGCTAAGTTCCACAACTTAGCTATTGTGAATTGAGCTGCTGTAAACATTGATTTGACTGCATCATTTTAGTATGTTGAAATTAAGTACTTTGGGTAGAGGCCAAGGAGTGGAATATATGGATCAAATGGTAGTTCCATTACAAGTTTTCTAAGGAATCTCCACACTGCTTTCCAGAGTGGTAGCACCAATTTACAATCCCACCAGCAATGTATGAGTGTTACACCTAACTTTTAGTGTGCTTATATATCTTAAGATTGAATACAACCATGGTGTCAAATAATCACTTTCTAGGCATGATTATGTGAATTGGACCAGAGAAGTAGAATTTTTTCAACTAAGAAGCTACTAGCAACAGTACAAAAAAATTAATGATGGTTGCTAGTTATCCGTCTCTGAATTCCAGACCTTAGTATAACAGTGGTATAATTTGTCCCTAGAATATTGTTAGGACTGTCTTCAAAGATAAACCTTCCAATGCAAAATTCTTTCTAAAGTTTTTCATGTTACTCATATAGACATGTGATGAGTGAAGTTTCCACTCAATGAGTAACAAATATGTGCCTCTGAGTTCTGGCTTATGTTTTTTGTTGCTTTGTAAGGAATGATTTGCCAGCCAGATTTATTTAGATCTGTTTTTGGTCATTATAAAAAATGTGGACAATTTTATCTGACTTATCCTTAATGAGACTCACTCAATTCCTTCATAAATAACTAAAATTACCAATGGAGGTTGACTTAGGCATTCTTTTCTTAATGATGTTAATAATTCCAGACTTAAAGATTCAATTAATATTAGTCAGTTAAATATTAACCAAGGTAGTCCATACTTGAATTAAAACAGGTTTAATACCTCAAAGAGTATGAACATTGTTTCATTAGGAAAGGTTGAGAACTGCTCAATTAAGAAAAGGTAGGGTTTTATAACAGAAAGTGAATAAGTGTGAGATGGAGAGTGTTCACTTATGCTGGGTAAGAAAGAGAGGACTCTGTGAGAAGTGTCATTCAAGTAGAGAGCTAAGGAGCAAGTGTGCCAGCCATGCAAATAAATGGAGCAGCACTCATTTCCAGTCAGAGGAACTGGAAGTGGAATAGCACAGAAGCAGGAATGAGCTTAGGAATTGCATCAGCAGAAAGTTCAGTGAATGAGGGAGAGAGTGAGAAGAGTCAAAACCCATGAGTTAGGCATATGCCAATTTATATATACACGTTTATTCCATTATAAAGAGCTTAAATTTTTTATCAAGTGCAGTGGAAAGGATCCCATGATCTGCTTTCTATTTTAAGATCATGCTGGTTGCTGTGTGAATTGACCACAAGGACACAAGTCTAGGAGTGGGAAAATATGTGAGAACACCGTGCAGTAGCACAGGTAAGAAGTGATGCAGTTAGAACAAAAAGTAGAGGTAGCAGAGGAGAGAAGTGGAGAGAACAGGGATGCACACAGGTAAGAAGGAACTTTGTGATATATCTGACATGGAGATGGGTATAAGAAACAAGTACAAAACTTGTATTTGACATGAGCATTTGGAGCAATAAATGACATGTAGTGCCATTTTTAGTGCTACTAAGACAAGACTGGAAGAGGAACAGGTTGGAGGAGGTGTGGTGGAAACTGGAGTTCCACATCAAAATTGAAATAGCACTAAGACATCCATATGAAGAAATTCCAGAGACATTTTGGGTAGAAGTAATAATTCACTAAACCTACGCATTACTAATAAAAGTGTTACAAACAATGCAAACACTGACAAATTGAACATATACTCCTGAAAATTTTGTTGGGTCAAAGTAATGCAAACCCAAATGCTAAGCTTTTGGAAAATAATAGAGACATCATACATTTAGAGACATCATATCTGAAAACTTTAAAAATGCATTAGAGCTGTGCTGAGTAGGAAATTATTATGCTAAACTATTTACAGAATTTCAAGGACAAAACTAAAACACATAAACTGATTAGCCTTAGAAGGAAGTCCATAAAAATATTCCAAGAAAACTAGGAAGCAAAAATGTGTGAAAACTCTCTCTCATCCTGTTCTGTCATTGTACCTCTCTAGAGCCCTACTGGCAAAGAACACTTCTTGAGTGTAATACATTCATTTTGGAAAAAAGATCTTTGGGAAGGCCAGCACTCTCAACTGATGCAGACGCATGGAATGAATACTAGGAAGAAATGGCAACTGACTAGCAGGCTTTCGTGAACATTCTTTCAAATTGCAAAGGAAACAGTCCAATCAAGACCAAATTTGGAAAATGAAACACTAAAATGTAAACATGCCTGTCATCCTTATGGCAGAAAATGGGCTCCATCCTAACTCTTACACAGAAGGAACAGAAGGAGGGGAAAAAAGGGGGGCGGGGTGGACTACTTCTGTCTGTGCCTCCATAAACCTGAGGGCAATCCACAGAACAATTTTCCTATCCCCCAGACACTGATAGAAGCACTGTCCTTTCCCACCACCTCCTCCAGGCTCCTCTCTACCTGCCTTCTCTTTCCAAAGTGCAGTTATATTCCTTGATCTTCAGCTGATCCCATCACAAAATCCAGTGTTAGTTTTCATTTCTCCTTAGATCACATTGCACTTCCTATCACTTGCACCTACCCAAATACTGCACCCCTGTCGCAGTAGTACTCATTAGGTATAATTATACTTAAGATTGATTCTGAACATAGTTATTCAGGGAATAACTATGACTATTTCAGATGGTTAAATGTGTAAATTTTCCTCTCTCTAGGCCCAGTTATGACCCCTGTGACATTTAGACAAACTATTCTTAAATCAAATTTGAATAGCTTCTTGTATTGTACTCTTCTGTTTTGGCATAATCTCTAGATTTATTAAAGTTGAAATTGTCGAAGCACTTTGTTTTCCCGATACCCAAGGGTCTTTTGGGACCATAGAGGTGCCTGTATGTGCTATAATTGGAATTGATGTATACATTGAAGTTTTATTCATTCTGCCTTCACATTTATTTTCTATCTTAAGAGACTATATTGGTCTTTTAATTTTGAATTTTTCTCCAGTGTTTAAAGACCTTCTTTAATCAATCTCTGGTGAGCTGCATGCCAACAGGAAACCTGACATTCAAATGCTCCCTGTTTCTTTTTAGATGATTTTATTTTCATTCTGGAGTCTGTTATGATGCATTAATATTTTACACTGAGGGATTCAGTTGTGGCTCCTCTTTCACTAATTGTGTAGAACATTCATTCCATTTATGCAGTCTGCTGCCTATTGGCCTGAACAGCACCAGCATTTCCTTTTGGACTGATTCTCCATTTTCTTATATGCCTACATGTTTTTATATATATTTATTTTCAATCCTTGCTGGGGATGTAGCCCAGTGGTTTAATGCTTACCTCTCATGCACGAGTCCAGGGGTTCCATCCCCAGCACCACAAACTACCAAAATTAATAAGATTTTCACATTTTATCTCACAGTCTTTTTGTCTTGGTTTTGTTTTTTCAATATAATTTTCAAACTATTTTATTAAATTAAGTTGATTTATTATAGAAACACATACACACAAACATATAAATGTCCAACATCTCTCTACGAAATTATAAAGTCTTGGGTTATCATATTGATTGAGTCTAGTTTTAGTCTGTTGTTGCTTAATTCTTCTATGTTCCCTGTATCTTTTTTTTAAAAAAAAGTCAGTCTTATTTATTTATTTAATTTATTTTTATGTGGTGCTGAGGATTGAACCCAGTGCCTCACACATGCTAGATGAGCATTCTACCACTGAGCACAATCCCATGTACCCTGTATCTTAATAATTATTTTCTTTGTGGATTATTTTCCCCTTTATTGTTTTTAACTCTGTATTTTTATTTCAAATTGCCAGCTCTTCTCAAATATATCAATCGATAATTCACATTTAAAACATAATAAACTCATTCAAACCCCTGCATGAAGAGACGTGGCCAAATTCTAGTATGGCTTCTGGTATATTAGGGCCATGCTCTTAATTTGGCCCCATCTGCCTTAAAAAAAAAAAAAGCCCAGCTGAGAAAGTTCAGGAGAATTTAATATTTGTTTCAGCCAAAACCCAGGATTAGACAGAGACTTGTAGAGCCCCTCTTAGAGCAGTTACTTCAGAAAGCATGCAGTTATCAATTCTTTCTCTGCTCCTTGGAAATGTAAATCTTCCACCCTCAAGAACTGTCTCCTGAAGTGCCTGAGAGCCTTTCTATTAAAAACAAACACTGAAGGAGAAAACTTCTTTCTCAGTCCCTGTGGCAGGAAAGGGCCCTTAAATTTCAGTGGTCATCTTGTTTCAGCTTACACACTACCTTCTGCAATAAAGATATGAGAAGTTTGCTTCTCTGCAATTAGAAAATCCACATGACCTAGCCACATGGACCAAACCACCCTAATATCCTCCAGTGCCCTTCCTTTAGAACCTCTCCCACTTTATATTTTGGCAAAGTTGAGCTGAGATTATACTGTTTCAGTATCTAGTGCAAAAGTTATTACTGAACTAAATCTGTCTTTATTACCTTTAGTGTCTGGACTTCACTATCTTTAAGAGTGGAAATCTTTGATGTAAGATACTAGTGCCTCCATATCTGTCCCAGACTTCTCCCAGAGTTGATTCAGTTCCTTTGGAGTTACATATTTCAATATTTTGTCTAAGAACCTGCTTGCAGTCTATGCTGTTTTGAACACCCTGGATCTAGAGCCAGAAAAGACCCTTCTCTGTGCTGTATTGTGTTTCTATGGGTTGGCTACTCTGTATTCCTGTGACTCAGCCTTGCACACATTCATAAGTACTTCACTAAACCTCAGTCTTCTGCCTTCTGCTGCAGGTTACCCTTTCCCCCTTCTCCCCTGCAGGCATCCCCCAGTGAAGCATGTCCTCTAATGTAAGCGTCCTTACCACATCCAGCAAGAAAAATATTTTTTAAAAAATAAAGAGAATGGTGATGACTAAGAGAATAAAGATTGACTGGTTTGGATTGGAAATACAGTTCTAAAACTAACTCAAAAGCTGGTTGAACTGGGTGCAGTGGCACATGCCCATAATCCCAGTGGTTTGGGAGGCTGAGTCAAGAGGACCTCAAGTTCAAAGGTAGCCTCACCAAAGGCAAGGCAGTAAGTAATTCAGCGAAACCTGCCTCTAAATAAAATATAAAATAGGGTGTGTATGTGGCTCAGTGGTTGAATGCCACTGAATTAAATCCCTGGTACCACCGCCCCCCCCAAAAAAAAGCTGATTGAATAGATCAGTTTTCCAGAAAGTAAAAATGGGCAAATGCTACCCCAGAAATATACCAAATAATTATAAAATAGAGAATATTATCAGAGAAAAATACAGAAAAGATTAACAGTATTTCACAAATGAATTAAAGCTACGTGGTTCTAATGTTTCTAGATTTTCTTCACCAGGAAAAGACAGCTTCTCTGTTCTTAATCTCAATTATTTTCATGGAGAAAGTATGATCCTAACAGAAGAGCATATGCATAGACCCATTGAAACTGTAGAAGGATCTTTATTCTAATCACTAATTAAAAGTACCAAATCAAATACTGGTAGACATGAACAAATAGCATGTTCAGAGATCTAATTTGCTAAGAGGAGATGGAGGTTATAGCCAGGAAGAAAGAACAAAAATAGAAAAGTAATAAAATAATTCAAATCAAAAGATCATCTTAAATGATGAAAACGCTTTGAGTAAATTTAATATCTCTATCTTATTTAAACTGCTTTATAAAAAAAACCACATACTGATAAGTTCATAGACATATGCACATTTATGTTTGAGTCTCTTTGTTAACCTTTTTAACATAATACTAATTTGGAGCACAAGATGTATGTACATTTTATGGTGAACCTTACAAAATTAACTATATTTGACTCTTGATAACCAAAAATGACAATCTCATATGCATATAATATATAAAATTCCAAAGTAGTAGTATGTGGAATAAGAAATACATGAGAATATTAATTATTAAAACCAAGGGATTTAAAAAATTACCCAAATTGATTAATGTTTTTCTTACTATAATACAAATACCAAGACCATTCCAAAAAAAATACATTTTACCATTGAAAATAAACTAAAATTGATAAAAACAATTGGCCAGTCACTCTTTAAATAGTTGAAATAAAAATAACAAACTTTGAAATCTTTGAATATTTGATTTTAGATGAATTTGTATTTTTCCTACATTAATGAGCTATAAAACAGTGAGAAGAAAGATTCCAGCAGAACAATAGAACGGGGGCATAACATGACAGATCATAAAAAGAGAATTGGTAATGGCCTATTAAATGTGAAAATAATGGCCATAACATTCATAACAAGACAAATTCAAATTAAAACATTAATAAGACACTAATTTTCAAGTGCCAGCTTTGCAAATAACTGCATGTTGATTGGAGGACAAGCAGAGTAATGTTTTAGGAGGACAGTCTCACAGGTTGATCAATATTAAAAAGCCAAACCTCTTCACCTAGATAATTATCCTATCAATAGGGATTTAAAAGTATAAAAATCACATCCCTAAGATACTTCTTTGTTTATAATAGTAAAGAATGCGAAGCCACATAAAATCTATAAATATGGAATTGTTGAATTTATTAATAGTGGAATAACAGGAGTTTCAATGTTGTAGCTTTCTATCTTGTGAACACACATGCAGATATCTCTGAGAACTATATGTTTTTGTGAAATAAAATGCCAAACAGTGAGTAGCAGTGTAGGCTAATATAAGTGAAAGAAAATCTAACTTTATAAATTTTATATATGAAAGTTCATACAGACGTGCTGTCTTAGAATATCTCTGAAAGAATATTAACTAGCAGTGGTTGCTCCTGAGGCAGGGAATTCAGAGACTCTTGACTAGAATGAGAAATTAAACTTGACCTCTGATCCACCGTGAGAGGCTATGATTCTCTGCAAGCCAGAACCTGAGGGACAAGAGGGAGTCTAAAACAAGTAGCCAGAGAGAAGGCCAGCTGTCTTGCTCTTTGTGACAGATGGTACTACAAAGTCTTGTGGGAGAAGGAAAGGCCCATGTACTTGGGGCATGGACCACTCTGGATTCATGCCTCCCTGAATGACTTGTGTGTCCATCTACCAATTCTTCCTGGTAGGGATCTTGTATAAGAAATGACATTTATCACCTTTACTGTGGGAATATCTTCCAGAAGGAAAAAGAGGGAAAACTTTACCTCTGACTGTAGTTGCTATAGAGCACTGTATGCTGAAGCTGAAAATCCAGAGGAGGCTGACATGGGACAATTCTCTCCAGTAGTTTCAATAAGCTAGTTCAGAAGGTTGGAGGTAAGTGGCCTCAACATGAGCACTTGTACAGACCCCAACCTGCATGCAGAAGAGGGCAGGCAACCAGCAGAGCCTCACAATACGAGGGCAGTTGAAGGTCCTTGCAGGAGGCCCATAGACCACCCACAGTGTAGTCTACCAGATTCAGAAGATCTAAGTAGGCAAAGGACACTGAGAGCAGCAAGATTTTTCTTCTACTGAATGCATTTGTTTTGCTTCATACAAAGCAGGATTTTTTACATCATTTAAAAACAATATTGCAAAAAGACAGTAGAATTTGGCAAAGGATGGCAATAACTGAATGAACAGACATGTTTTATTCCTAGTGGAAACTATCACTATTGCAAACATGTCAATATGCTCCTTAACTTTATATCTATATGTTACTTTTTCAACCAAACTCTCAATAGCATTTTTTTTCCTATTCTGGACAAAGTGATTGAAAAGTCTATTTTGAAGAGTATTTGAGCAGTCACAAAAATATTGACAAAGAGAGACAGTACATAATCTGAAACACAGGATTATATCTATATAAATCTAATATTCAAATGTCCTAAAAAGTAAAGTGGGTTTAAGGGTCTACAAATAAAGCATAAGGCCCAGTAAACTGTAACTATCCAGACGTTAGGATTTATCTTGTTCTTGACTCTGTGTAGACTGTGTCTTTCCATCTCTCTTTTTCACTCTTTGCACATGCACACACAAACAGAAGAAAAATGAATAGCATAAAACATCAAAATCTCAGTTATTATTTTCTTTAAAACTGCATGCATATGTCAAGTTATATATTTTAAAAATGAAGATACAGGCATATTTGATACTTTAGAAAATATTTGCAATATCCATTAATGTTAAAGTTTCAAACCAAAAGCAAGAAAACTTCCCATAGAAAAATGTAGAGAGGAATGAGTAAACAATTCACACAGACATACATATACCATAAAGGCAAAATCAATGTCAATGTTTAAATGTTCTTTGATTTACAGTCATATGAACATGCACAATGTTTTCTAATTAAAATAGTTTAAAATTAGCTTAATATCTTTAAAATACATATTTTCACTGATGAAATAGTTTCACCTCTGGAAACCAGCCCTAAGAAAAACTCTTGGCAGTGACAAAGATTTATCTCTGAGATTTTTACACAGTTATTTGCAATAAGTTTTCTCTTTGAAAGGAAACAATTTGAATGTCTAAAACACAACTATGATTAACTGAGTAAAGATATAGTAGCAGTGACAGTATGAACTCTAAAAATGTAAAATCTGCATCAAATATAGACTTCAGTTACCTTTAAGTGGCAGAATTATGGTGATTTACATTTTTTCCAGTTCATATTCAGTTCATGTAATGATGCACAGTAAGGTAAAGGACATTCTCCAAACACTTCACCAATTGATACATGTGGCACCGTCATAGAAACATATGATTTTTCTCAAAGGTACAAAGCACAGCCTTATTGTGTTCACTTGCAAAAATTTAAGAATTCTTAAAATTATCCAATACATACAGATTTTTTGGGCTATTTAAATATTATGGGAAATTAACAATGATTGTCTGAATTACTTGAAGATATACCCAATAATTAAATTCATGGCTCCTGCTCTTCAAGGATTTGTTCTCTGCTTTCATCTGATTGCAATGACTTCCAGAAATACATCCAGATTCCTCTTTTTACTTTGCTCTGAATACTGACTAGCAAGGTTTATTATCTTAGAATCACACCACGAAATTGAAGCTTTTTATGCATTCTGTTCTCATAGCTTTATCTACTTAATACAAGCTGTTAGATTAAAAAGTGAAGTATATAGAAATTTGTGGTAGGCTATAAATGAAAAGTACAAAACAATTGACCTAATAGTCTTAAATTTATGACAGTGTGTTGCTATGAATTAATATCCAAACCACAGTTTTTTAATCATAGTTTTAAAAGTATCTTTAAGCATCAAAGCACTATTTTTTTCAGTCACAGAGTGCTAGAAATATCTCGAGCTAAAGAAATATTTCAATCTTCTGAAGGCATTATTTTTAGCCTGTGATGGAATATTTTCTTTCCTATGATGCAGTTTTATTTTCCTCCTAGGCAGAGAGTATGTGATCACTGGAAAGTTTCTTGGCTATTCTATAAAATAATTATGCATATTTATTTGCATGCTATATAAAATAAATAACAAATATTATTATTTGTATATTATGTTTACATAGTATGTAATTTATATGTTATCTTCATATTAGATAATTATAAATATCAGCATGCTAATGTATATTTATCTTCTATATAAATATATTTATATTAATCAATGTAGTGTTTTCTCAATCATCATAGAAATACATTCTAATCATAACTATACAAAGGCATCTTTTATTGTATGCTCAAAATATGCCAGAATAGCACAAGTAAACTTTCAATCAAAAAGGATTATAAGTGATTGCCATAGATCTTTCAATCACCTATAAATTGGCTCCTGGGTGGGCATCACTATACAAAATCAATAGTTCCTTCAGTACTCTGATTTCTTGGTAAATAATATCACTTTTTGAAATCAAGATAGTTCTTTATTCTGTATATCCTGATCATATATTTTTAGTTTTCTTTATTAGTTTTTTTAAATTTTTGTTCTTTTTAGTTATACATGAGAGTAGAGTATAATTTAACTTATTAAACAAATATGGAGTGCATTTTATTCTAATTACCATCCTAATCTCGTTGTTGTATATGATGTAGAGATTCATTGTGGGGGTATTCGTATATGTACATAGGAAAGTTATGTCAGAATCATTCCACTGTCTTTCATATTCCTTCCCCCTCCATTCCCTTCATTTCCGTTTGTCTAATCTACTAAGCTTTGATTCATCTCCCCTTTCTTGTTGTGTGTTGGTATTCACATATCAGAGAGAACATTCAACGTTTGTTTTTAGGAGATTGGTTTATTTCACTTAGCATAATAGTCTGGAGATCCAAGTATTTGCTGACAAATGTATAAAGTCATTCCTTTTTATGGCAGAGTAATATTCCATTGGGTATATATACCACATTTTCTTTATCCATTTATCTGTTGTAGGGCACCTTGGTTGGTTTCATAGCTTGGCTATTGAGAATTGAGCTGCTATAAACATTGATGTGGCAGCATCATTCTAATATGCTGTATACTCTAGTATACTATAATAGAGTATAGTATATGTACTATATATACTATATATACTAGTATACTAGTATACTCTTCTATACTATACCTTTGGGTATAGTATACTATACCCAAACTGGGGTAACTGGGTCAAATGGTGGTTCCATTCCAAGTTTTCTGAGGTATCTCCATACTGCTTTCCAGAGTGGTTACACCAGGTTGCAGTCCCACCAGCAATGTTTGAATGTACCCTTTTCCCCACATCCTCAGAAACATTTTTTGTTGCTAGTATTCTTGATTATTGTCATTCTGTTTGGTGTGAAATGAAATCTCAGTGTAGTTTTAATTTGCATTCTCTAATTGCTAGAGATGTTGAACATTTTTTTATCTATTTATTTTTATTTTCCTACAGTTAATCACTACAAACTTAGACAACACAAACTTTAAACAACACAAACTTATTTCCATCCAGTATTGTAGATCAGAAGTCTGGATCTCACTGGGTGAAGTCCAAAGGAGTAGCAAACTATTTTTTTCTTTTGCTTTATATAGGTTTTAGAGATCACCTGCTCTCCTTAGCTCATGGCTACATTCCTCTGCCTTTTAACACTTTCTTCTACTTCTCTCTTCCACTGTTATAGACCCTTATGAATTCATTAGGTCAAAGATAGTCCCCTCATTTTAAGGTCAGTTGATTAAAAATCTTAATTTTCCACACAACCTCAATTCCCCTCGGCCACATAACCCAACATAAACACAGATTCTGGGAAAGGATGTAGAGATTTGGGGATAATCATTGTTCTACAATAGACATACTCTAAATCATGCCTATAACTTCTTGAGGATCAACCTTTTGGTCTTTTATTGATAGAAATATTGCACAACTCAAAATATATAACAATAAATATGTAAAAAGAAAACAACTAAACTAGAAAAGAATACATCATATTGTTGGAAATTGTAGGAAATTGAGAATAGAAGAAGTTTGAGATGGACTTAGTTAAAGAGCATGTTGAAAGAAAGGCTGATTCAAAGGTAAAAAGGCAGAAACTTGAATGAAGCTGTGATTTCTCCTCAGTGTGTTACATCATATTGTTCAATTTTTACATGCTGAACTTTTTCTGAGAGAACTGTGTTTAGGCACTTGATGATCTGCACTCCAGCCATGCATATTTTTCCTTACATGGAGACTCTCTGTCTTGTGTAAGATCTTAGCACTCACAAAGGAAGGATCATGAGGGAGGGAGACAGGATAATGGGAAATATGGCACAACGAGGCATAGAATAATCATTGTCTAGCACGTAGGAGACTCAGTAGAAGCTTTACTCCTATTTAAAATTTGAGTGATGTTAATAATGATATGAATAATTACATTAAAAGTGAGTAAATTAATGCTGTCAGGTAAAATAACTTGCACCCATGATAGAGTTTAAATGAGACATTGTAATTAGGATTCAAAGTAAGATCACCCTGGTTTGGCAGTCTGTACTCCTTCTGTGACACAAGTCATAGGACAGTGAAAGCACAGCAGTTATCCCTGCCCTAGTTCAGCATCTCAGAAATCCTGTCAATTGATTTAGGCTCATGTGAGTTCAAAATGCACTTCAACTCATTCTCTAAAGTTCTGGCAAACAACAACTGGCCTTTGAGGTGTCTTGGCCCATGTTGAAAGGTGTCAAATGCTGGAAATGCATCAAAGCCTAGAGATTTCATCTTCCCATCACTCAGTGGGAGACGTGCAGGGTGAGGGACGAGGACACCATTCAGGTAGGAGACTGTGGTGGAAAAGGTCTCTCTAATGTGGAGCTGTTCACTGATTGTACCCAGGCACCATCACCTTATTGTGTGGGGAGGATGTTACCTGCATTTACCCTCTTTCCATGAGATAAGAGGTGTTATCCTCAAGAGAAGGAGTTGGAAGGGGCTATAGGGCTGGCTGAGAATGATAGTGAAGGGCTTGAAGGGCTGTCATTAAGACATAAATGCTGTTCATGAAAACCAGATCAGATGAGCATCATCAGCTCCACAGCCCTCTGACTATCATGGCTCATGGGGGACAGTCTTGGTTACCTGCTCCTTTCTTCCATATTAATACTTGTTTCCAATGCCCTTTATCTAGATTTCACCACCAGACATTGATGGGGATGAGGGCAGCAGCTGTTTGGAGGTGATCTAAAGAAGTTCACTCCTGTCTATTATTCTTCCTGAAACATTTGAGATTTGTAGAATGGTGTTGGTGAGATCCTAGGTAGAAATAAATTCTTTCTCTCAACTGTATCCTCATCGCCACAACAGAAGAAAATGTACCTGAAGAGTCCAGTGTTTACTGAACCTATTTAACAATTTCTTCTCTGGTTGTGCTGATGCCCAGCACTGAGAGATGAGAAAGGTTTTGTTTAATTCATACAACCAAGTTTAGAACTCTGTAAACATAGTCTTCTCCCTCACATTGATTACCTCTGTTCAATTCAGTTTAACAGACATTTATTTATACAGTAACCGTAGTCTGTAAAATATTCATGACAGCTGGCACTGCACAGACAGGTTAATATTTTGCTTTCCCTGGGGCTCTGGCCATAGGAGTTGGCATGCTTAAAATGCTGACCACTTTCCACACTTTGCAAATTTGCTTTCAGCTTGTTGAAGATGGTATACATTAGTCATGAAGACCTAGGCATTCAAGCTATCAAACTCTTTTAAAGTCGTACTCCTGTGAGGCCAGACAGTTAGAGAATCCCAAATGAGTATGAGTTGTCACTGCAGACCAAATGCCTTACTATCTTAAAAAAAAAAAAAAAAAAAAAAAACTCAGGCGTTTCCAGAGTTACTTCCTCTGAGCTTTCTGATTTCTGCCAGGAAATGGCCCTGAAGTGATACTCATTTGACAATCATTTTTGCTGACAAACCATGTGTTTGAAGTAGCATAGAAGTAGGAGAAAATGTCTAATAGGGCACTCTTAGCTTAAGCTAACTTCTAGCCGGGATATTGAGGGGAGAGGAGGGCAGGAAAAAGCAGCTGCTGAGATATTTCATTCTTACTCATACAAACTCACCCAAAATACTGTAGCCTGATGGAGCTGTTTGCTGTCACCATTATTCTTTGCATCTTCCCTTTCAGTTGGCTCTGAAATTTCACCCTTTTCTGAATTGCAGGACTTATACAGAGCCCTGTTTTGTTACATGGAGATAACTGAAGTTAGCCTCATGGCTCTATCTGAAAAAAAAAATCATGGATGAGAGGAATAGAGTTATAGAGAACAAATACTTGCAGGTATAAGAGGGGATTGGTGAATATTTGGAGAAACTAGATAGAGAGTAATGCAATGTAACATTAAATCATTCTTTTGGAATTATTTTTATAAGCTGGAATCATGAGGGATATTTGAGGGGTCAGTCATTCATTGTTTAGGTGGAAGACTGGTTCTAGAATTCTCCATAGATAACAAAATTAATGGATGCTCAAGTCTTTTCCATAAATGGCATCATATTTGCATATAACCTATAAGCATTCTCCTGCATGCTTTAAATAAACTCTAGATTACTTATAGAAATGAATTCAATGTAAACACCATGTGAAAATTGTTATAGTATTAGTAAGGAACAATAATAATAAAAAGTCTGTACATGTTCAACATGGATGCAAAATTTTTGCCTGCATAGTTTTTTATTTTACAGTTGGTTGAATCCACTGATGTGGAACTCATGTATATGCCAAACAAAAAAAAAATCTCATAAATCTCTTTTCTTTATCTTTTTCTCATTTCTTTCTTTCTATCTGACCCCTTCATCTATATGTATAATTAGCTTTCTAGTCAACCTTCTTATTATCTACCTTTCTTGTCTTCTCCCACACATGCCTATTCAAGCAATCTAGTCAATATTGCTTCAACTTACTTTTCATGTACTTACTTGCTAATCCAATGGTGTCAGAAGTACCCAATTTTTCATTATCAATTGTAGTATAACCTTTCCACAAATGAAAGAAAAGTCTCTTTAGTGTAAGCCCGATTTTCAATCCAATAACTAAAAAGCAATGTCATGCTTAAATCGACTCTCTGTAATCCTCCAAATGAGGTAGAAAGATTAGAGAGGACAGGAATTAATAGATCATGATATTGAATGAGTAAATGTTCTTTAACTTAATTCATACCTCAGCTCTGATGATCTCTGATAGCATTTGAAAGCTTAAGAATGGAAAAGTGCACAGGGTGAAAACATTACTGATAACAGCTTTGAAGTCTAACATCGAGGTAAAGAAAAAGAAAAATGCTTCTGTGATGAGTACCAACATACCAATCAGAGTACAGCAAAGAAAAACTTTTTTAAAACACTAACTAGGATATTCAGCAAATGCCAGCCCAGAAAATGATGAAAATGAGATGCATATTGAAAAGCACACTCTCTTTACTAAAGATTTCAGATGCAAAAAAGAAATAAAAATGAGAACCAGGAAATTCAGAGGGGTATACAATAGTGATATTTAATAATAATATACATAGTTCACATGCAGCAGCATTTCTCCAATTTAAAAAGGTTGTCTTCATATTATACTGATGGGCACACAATTAGTATTTTCACTTATGCAACTACTTCAGAAATATCAAAATTATTATGTTATTCAAATTTTGGACCTAAGCATATGATTTAATACTAAATGATTTCAACATGTACTTTTGTATTTGGTATAATATAATTCATGATTTATTTTAAGTTGGTGTAATTTTTGTATGTATTCAAATACAAAAAAATCATGATACTAACTTATCATTATGACTCTGGGCCATGCATGTTTGGCCTAAAATAGAGCTTTCTTGAATGAGCACATCCTTGCCGAGGTTTAGAAAACTTCTACTCTATGTCAGTGAGACCTCAAGCACTCTAACCATTAAGTATAAGAAGGGGCTAAAGAAAACAGGAAAAAAAAAAAAACTGTGTGCATTTAGAACTAATTGTATATGGGCTTAAACCCTGACTCCTAAAACTGATTGCTAAGTGAAGTTGATAAGTTTTGACTTGTCCCATGAACTGCCCAAAAATTCAACATATTGAAACCATAATGCTTATGGTATCATTTAAATACTCCCATGCAAACATACTTAAAGTATAAGGTTCCATGTCTATTACATGAATGAGTTATTATTGCAAGTTATTTTCATATTCACATCTACAGTTCAAAATTTTGAATTATATGTAATAGTAAGATTTTTTCACCAGCCAAGAAATTCTGGTTTTCTTTTTTGGAAGTTCCTAATCTGGATATTCTTATATACACATGGTGCTATGAGACAGTATTTTCTTTTCTTTTCTTCTCTAGGACATCACTAAAAAGGTATTAAAATAAGGTGGGGGGAGGTAGCAGGTGGAAAACTCTGTGGACATCAGTTTTGCCAAAAGTAGAAGATAAATACAATTTATGGACTTCAAAAATATTTAGTGTCCATGATAATCTACTGCAAATAGGAAAATCTATAAGGAAGGAGGTGTGCTGAAATGCTGAGATGGTAGATCTCAGAACCAGCAAATATACAGGTACTATAGAGATGAGGGACTTGTTCCAAATTTCCAAGTCACTCCCCTAAATCTGGAGACAGATACAGAGACATGCTAGTATCCATGAGGAAGGAGATAAAGTGGAAAAAAATGTAAAAAAATTTGAAAAGCATAAGGGAAAGTAGAGGCATGACTTGGACTTTGTGAATCTTGGGAAGTATCCATACATGTACACTTCCTTAAGGTAGGGATTCTCTGGACAAAAAACTCTGCATCTAGTATATAAGAGCTTGGAAGACTATCTTGGGTGAATAGGCACAGCTGCAGAAGCCCTCTCAGAGCATATGTTTTCAGTGATGCAGTGGAGTTAAGTGAAAGTATCAAAAAAACTACTTTTTCTTTTTAGACAAGACACCCGTTCCTATAAATATTGTGGAAGAAATTAATGGGTATGGGAGTTGAAATGCAGCAACTTTGGGGTTTAGGTAATAGAATATGGTGTTCCTTGGGCATGTCAATGAGGCTATTGGCTGACTTAAATAACAAAGGGGGTGAGGAGCTGGCAAGTAGAACAATGTTCTCAACCTTCTTATAAAGATTATATGATCTTTGGCCTGTTTCCAGTTCTGAAATGGTTTTCAGATCCTGAGCCCATTAAATAAAGGCAAAGCTGAAAATCCTTGAAGAAGGACCTTGCAACACTAAATTATCTATAGCCCTATTCATGGATGGCCTTAAAGGGTAGCAGCAGTAAGGGACATTCCCTTTGTGTGCAACATTTGAGTTGAACACCAGTTTTAAATAATGTGTATGAAGGCAAAGTGATCTGAGGTGCAGATAAGCCAGGATCAATGGTATCAGTGAATGGCTTGACTTACTGGTAAAATGCTTGGAATGAGAAAGATTAGAACATCAGGGAAAGCTGTCTGAGGTATGTGGATGGACCTATGAAAGACAAAGCATGAGGAGCTCTGTACATCTTATAAAGATTATATGATATAATCAGAGTAATGCCCAGCAAAATCATCAGTGCAGAGACATCATTGAGCAAAGGTTGCACAGAATGCTCACAGTAAATTCAAGGTAAAGTGAATGCCAACATCTCTTCCTTTGCAAGCTCAACAACACAGATCTGTTCTCACCATGGTGAATCTAATGTTGATCTCTGGTGATTATCTAAAATATTTCCAAGAAAGTTCCAACCAAGATATACATCAGGATTCATCTTGGTGGCATAGATACAATAGTGTATTTCAAGGGGACAAAAAAATGCTGCTTGAGATATTGATTGCATCAAACTTCTTCAACCACAGGGAAGGAGGTATTTTGTCCTCAATTATGATTCATTCATAATCTGAACCTGGCTTTACCTCAATTGTCAACAAGTCCCTCTACCAAGTCACTATTAAAGAGCTTGCAGATATTCTCATTTACTGGTAAAAAATTGTAAATAACATTGCCTGAATGTTGGGCTCATTTTATAGTGTTAGAGGCATGAACAATGGATATATGACAATGGAATTGACTTTCATTCCCAGATGTGGCTGTTCCTGAATAATACAGAATGTATTAAACACTCACTGAAGGGATCTTCTGGGATACCATCTTGGAGTGTATAGATTTGTCTTTGAGAATGCAGGACATATGTTAAAACTAAGTTCATTATTTGCATTTGGGTACTCAAGGATTACTTTGATTTTGATTTACCAAGAGGGTAGGAACAGAATTGGCCTTTGCTTTCACATGCAAAGACACATGTGGAGAATTTTTGCTATAGTTTCAGGTACACTGTGAATAAAAGTGCTGATATTGAGTAAGAAGGCATTTTCCCCAGAGAATATTGTTAAGTGTTTCATTTAACCTGAAGTTACTGTGGTTACTCTGTGGGGACAGGGTAGACCACAGCATGCAGGATTGATATATCTACTATATATCCCTTTGACCCACCTCTGAGTTTTTTGCAACCACAATGAATAATTCTCAGTATTTAAGTGGTAAGCAGACTCACTTGATCTGCATCTATCTTGAGATATCAGGAGCTTTCTTTGGGACATTACTTAGGAATTTCCTAGTAAGACCCAGAATTTCTGAAAAATTAACAGCTCTAGGAGCAAGCCTGAATCAATGAAAACCTAGATTTGATGGATAAACATGCCAATTCACCCAACCTTCCATTCTTTATGATTCCTTTGAGAGCTCCCATAAGACTGAGCCCCAATTGCCAACAATGGTACAGTACTTATTAACACACACTTTATTGTTTTTTCTCAATTCACAAATTTATCTTCTTCACTCCCTTTCATGTGCTTTCTGGGATCACCCTGAAAATAAATCACTGGCATCCAAGTCTATATCTATGGCTCTTCTTCTGGGAAAACAAAAACATAAAAAAAAAAAAAGAAAATATAATTCAGGGCAAGTTTCCTGATATTAAAAAAATAAATCTTGACAGTAAGTATTGAAAATACATATTATGTGCCATGAATCCCTTTTGAAAAACATTAATATTTTTACTAATTAACTCAAGTAGTATAAAGCTAAGGTAATATTATTTAGGTAAATAGGAAAAAATGAACTACTTATGAAGAAAAATTAATGTAGTGCCATTTTCTCTAGGGAAATATTTAATGCAAGAAGACAGTGGGATAAGATTTGGAAGACTCTTATGAAATAAGAAAGGATCAAGGGTCTAATATGAAATGAAGACTGTCTTCAAGAATAATGGATTTAGGCTAAGAATTCCTGAACTGAGGGATTATTTTTCTAACAAGCTTCTATATAGGAGGTTGTGAGAACATAGATACCAATAAATCAATTATACAGAGTGATGTCAGCTAGATGCCACACTAGGAAGCCCAGGCCCTTGTACCTCCATGAAGATTGCATATCAACGGCAATGCAGGGACAAAAATACCTTTGTGAGAAGAGCAGAAGTTAAGAGGTTGTAGAATCCACACAACTGTATAACCTGAATCAGATAGGAGACTTGATTGCAATTTGTCCCTAGTTCCTTCTCCACCCAACAAAGCACAGATTGATCAAGAAGAAATTCCCAAATGCCCAGGTCCTCTCCCAGGACAGACGGTAACAGGAGATATTGAATACGTTAGTTTTTGCTTGTGTAAGTGTTAGATAAAGGACTTGTTTCTGTCTCTTCTTTCTCAAGATTCTGACAAAAACAGCGATAGAGTTTGGATGTTTGGTTGGAAGCTGCTGAAAATGGAAGCAAGGGCATTAAGGCAGCATCAAGTCTACAGTTCTGCAGGTGGGTAAATGGGGAGTGAGAAATCATAAGCAGATAAATATAGCATAAATTGATAAGTAAGCTTCTTGGAAAAGACAAGACTAGGATAATCAGTCTGCCATAGCAAAATACATTGCCTCCAGTCTGTACATGTATTTGAAGAACATAAAATATATATTTGACAATTCTGGAGACCTGAAGTCTAGGATCAAGTTTCTGCCTGATTCTGTTTCTGGTGAGAACTCTTCCTCATTTGCAGATAAAGTCTTCACATAGCCTTTCCTTTGTGCATGCAAGTAGAGAGGGAAGGCTCAGGAAGTTTAAGTCCTTCTCCTTCTCTACCTCTTTCTCCTTTGTATTTTTTTTTTTTTACTGATTTTTTTTTCCTTTTTCCTCTCTCTTTTTTAAAAATTTGATCTTCTTATACATGGCAATAGAGTGTATTTTGACATACATGAAGTACATGAAGTACAACTTATTTTAATTAGGGTTTCATTCTAGCCTGTTAATTTAGGACTCATTCATTTTAGAAATCATTCTTATGATTTCATCTGAATTTATTCACCTCTTTATAAAGAGGTTCTGTCTCCAAAAAGTGGTCACATTGGGATTTAGAGCTTTAGCATGTGAAGTTAAGAGGGATGGTTACAATTCAGTCCTCAATACAATAGCTTGAAAAAATATCAGAAATAACAAGAAAATAAAAGAACCTCCACACTGAAAGTTCAAAACTGTTGAAAAAACATAAAAAAAAAAAAAAAAAAAAAAAAAACCACAAAGAAGTGGAAAGATATCTCATGTTTGTAAATTAGAAGATTTACCATTGTTAAAATGTAAATATTACCCCCAAATTTTTCAAATTCAGCACTACTCCTATCAAAAAAGAAAAAGAAAAAAACTGAGCAGACCATAACAATAAAGAAGAATGAAACTTTAATAAGTCTCCCATCAAAGAAAACCTGCAGTATCAGATGACTTTAGTTCTGAATTCTACCAAAAATGTACATAAAAATTTATGCCAATCATTCTCAAACGCTTTTAAAAAATTAAAATGAAGGATATTTCCAAATATTATCATTTTATCAGATGAGCATTATTTGGATACCAAAACCAGACAAACATACTACAAGAAAAGAAAACTACCAGTAAATACACCTGGTAAACATAGATGCAAAAATTTTTCAAAGAATGCAAGCAAACTAAATTCAACAATACATTTCAAAGATCACTGACCACGATCAAGTGATTTATCCCTGTGTAGCAAGGAAGATTCAACATGCAAACCAATAACTGTGACTCATCATATTAAACAGGACCAAGGACAAACCACATATAATCATCTCCATAGTCATGTAAAATGCTTTTGATAAAATTTAATATTTTTCATGACAAAAACTATTAACAAATAAAATAAAAAAGAAATGTTTCTCAACATAATTAAGGCCATATAAACATAGGATTGGGACTCCAAGCTAGACCAATTAGGAAAAACAAAACAAAACAAAAATTCATTTTCTAAACAATTAAGTATATTCAAATATTTAAGGAAGAAATGAAATTATCTTTCTATGCTAGCCTACATATACAAAGTCCTATATATCAATGAATCTGATAAAATTAATAAAGTTAAAGGATAAAAAAATTACAAAAATCAGTCTTCTAAACATTAACTGTTATCTGAAAAGAAAATTAAGAAAACAATCCCATTTAAAAATCATTAAACAAACAAAATAATTAGAAATAAATTTAACCAAGGAGATGACACATCTGTACACTGAAAACTCAAAGGTATTGATGAATGAAATTGGAGAATAGAGAAATAAATGCTCATGATAAATTATCCAAAATGATCTACATATTCAATGCAACCCTTATCAAAATTCCAAAGACAGTTTTTAAATGAATAGAAAAAATAATTATAAAATTAGTATTAAACCAAAAATAACCAAAATACTCAAACAATATTAAGCATAAAGGTCAAAGTTAGAGACATCTCACTTCTGGATTTCAAACTATACTACAAATTTATAGAAATCAAAATAGGTATACTGAAGTAAAAACAAGTATAGAGCAAAAAAAGAAAAAAGAATAGAAAATTCATAAATGAAACCACATAATGTAATCCCAGTGGCTCAGGAGGATAAGAGAAGGATCTTGAGTTTAAAGCCAGCCTGCTATTATTAGTTTGCAATGTATACATATATTCAAATATGATGTTTTAACTTAGAAATGTACACAAATATTCTTCATCAGTTAAGAAGATAACAAAATTGAGGAGCTAGGAAGATGGTCAGCAGATCTAGGCAGCAAGCCTCAAATACTCCACAGCCTAGAAATGAATCAGTGAAAGAACAGCTGATCAGAGAGATAGGTGACAGTCTCAAACTCAATATTGGACAGCTTGAGGTTTGTAATGTGGTTCCAGTGAAGAAAATAAGCCAGAATTCCTTGACTCTGACCAGGGTGGAGCTATGGGGGGAGGGGTAACAAAAAGAGGAAAGGAAAAGCCCAAAAGCTCACTTCCTTAATAATAGTTGGAAAGAGAAGCAGAACAAGTTAAAATGGGACAGGAGCAGCAAATATGGTGAAAGAGATCACAAAACTTAGCCAAATTGTGGGATGAAAGCTGTGCTGGGCAGGGCAATCATTCTGTAGAAGTCCACAGGTAGTCAGCCTTCTTAGAAGAAATTAAATCAATACAGCTTTACCCACCTGAAGATAGTAACAAAACCAGAGGGAATGCCTTTGAAACAGGTTGCCTCAATCATCTGTTTAGAAGTAACTTGTTAGAGACATTGCTTCCAGCTTAAGTTTATCAAAATCCTCTCCTGTCCCTAGGACCACAGAAATGAATGGGGTGGAGCTGACTAGATATCAGATAACTCCTGGGGAATGCTATCCCCAACTTAGTGCTCCCCACAAGCCTCCAAAGGTGCTCAGCCAAAAATGACCAACCAATACTCTACCTCCATCACAGTGTCAGATAAAACCCCTGTGATATGCAGCAGTGAGGGTGAAGGCTTCTGTTTCAAAGACTTGCCATAGAGACCTGTGCTCCTGGGCCCACAGTTGCAGACAAACATCAAATGCTTAGATAGCACCACAACATAGAAATCCCAACAGAGGGGAGCAGGACCTCAGTGTCCCACGCAGTTGATGACAGCCCTGAGCCCTAATCCTATGCCCCCTGTGCCCAATTCAAACAACCACAAGAATCTTTACCTCCAGGCATGCAGACATGGGCCTCTGGACTGACTAACAGCTGGCAAGAAAACCACAGCAACCAGGCAAGTAGTTCCTGTATCCCATTTTCTCTAGAAGGGCCCACATCTCTAGGAGTTGCTAGTTAACTCATTTCTCATTCAGAATGAGACCCAAAGCATGGACACGAAGAAGGCAATTACCAAGGATAATTCCAGTCAGCAGAGAGTCTCATGCATACATAATGGCACTGCATCCCAAAGACGCCTGACACCATCCAGGGTGCCCAGATACTTGTGCCCATTGACTGGTGACCTATGTACTCCAGAGCAGGCATCAGCACTGCACCCTCACAGACCACTTAGCACCACATCAAATAGACTACAACACCTGTACCATAGAGGTATTGTACCTCTACACACTTTAAAATGTAAAAGCGGGGAGTCCATTCTTGATGACTGAGCTGGGTACATAGAGCTTTTCTTTAGGAGGACACAAAAGACTGCACCCCTCACAGGGAATAACCTGGCTGCTAAATTACAGACAATTAGGAATCAATCCTGTAACCCAGCAGAAAGTTAGGAAGTACCTGGACACACCAAGATTGGAGGAGGCCTCCTAGAATCTTATCAACCATGAATTGGTGTGATCACTGCCTCCATATTCAGGGAAACTTACAGGTCAAGCCAAAGAGTGTCAGGTATCTTCTAAAAATCCTGAATCTGGATGAAATCTAAGTTAGGACAACTCAATAATAAATCTCCCCACCTTGGTATGAATAATTGTAAATAGTTCTATTATCAATTCTGATCTTAGAGATATTACTTTTTGCATGGAATTGATAGATGTTTTTCTATTATTCACTATTGCAGCCCTCAGCCCATGTGGTTGCATTTATAATAATGTTTTAAAGCATCAACTGGAATCATTCTTTCTTTTTTGTTTCCCTAGCTTAGGTTTATACTTGCTCCTCTTAGTCTCTCTTTTCCCTCTTGCATTTCCTGCTCCTGCTTCAACCTACACCCCTATTTTTTAAATTATTTTTATTTCTTTGGATTATTCTTTTCTATCTTTTCTTTTCTCTTTGTTTTTTCCCTTCGCCCATTTTTCTCTCCTTCCCCTTTTGACCTCTACATATTATACTAATTTTCATATCTTTAATAACTAATTTCTCAACCTATTCAAAAACATTATTATAATTTTATACCTACATTAGAGGAAATGTGGAGAACATTTTCAACAAGTCTTTATTTCCTAAGGTTTATTAGTAAATGGATTTTTTTAACTTATGGCAGTTAAATAAAAAATTATTCATTTTTTGTTTATTAGTGATTTGTAGCTATACATAATATTGGGTTCATTTTGATATAATCATAACTACATGGAATATAATTTGCTCCAAATCAGTCCCCAGTACTTCCCTTTCCCTTCCTTCCCCCCTCCTCCTGTTCCCTTTCCTCTAACCTATTGGTCTTCCTTGTATTTATTTATAGTCTTTTTAAAATTTAGTGCTTTATAAATATACATTAGGTGAAATTTACTGTGGTATATTCAAATACGTACCTAGGATAGTTTGGTCGATTTCATTCTACCTTTTATTCCTTTTTCCATCCTTCCTCCATCCTCTTCAATTCTCTTCCTCTACTCCACTGATCTCTCTTCTGTTTTCATGGGATTCCCCTTCCTTTTTCCCCCCTTATTTTGATTTAGTTTCTGCATATGAAAGAAATCATTTGACCTTGATTTTCTTAGTCAGGTTTTTTCACTTAACATGATGTTACCCAGTTAAATTCATATACTGGCAAATGCCATCATTTCATTCTTTTTTATAACTGAGTAAAACTCCATTGTGTATATATACTATTTTTGTTTTTATCCATTCATCTCTGACAGGTATCCAGGATGGTTGCATAACTTAGCTTTTGTGAATTGAATTGCTAGAAAGATTGATGTACCTGTATCACAATAGGATGCTGATTTTAGTTATTTTGCATGAATACCAAGGACTGAGATAGTTGGGTTTTAGTTAGTTCCACTCCTAGTTTTTTTGAGGAATTTCCATGCTACTTTTCAAAGTGCTTGTGCTAAATTTCAGTCCCACCAACAATGCATGAGGGTACCTTATCCCTCAAAGCTATGACAGAAGAAGCTGGGAGGAAAAATTAAACATAATATTGTATAATTTTTCCAGGAGAAAAGAAATAAACAGGAATTTGAGAATAGAAGGACTAAAGTCACCAGAGTGTTTGGTGCGTGTGTGTGTGTGTGTGTGTGTGTGCGTGTGAAGAGAGAGAGGGAGAGAGAGAGAGAGAATGATTTACTTGAAGAAATTGGCTTATGCAACTGTGGAGAATTGGTGAATCCAAAATCTGATGAGGGAAATTGGCAGACCCTATACAGAGTCACAGTTCAAAGAGAGTCTGTGGGCTGGGTTCCTTCTTATTTGGGGACTTCAACCTTTTTGTCAGCTGACAAATATGTGTGAATATGCATGAGATCCACTCATATTCTGGAGAGTAATCTGCTTTACTCAACTTCTACCAATTTAAATACTAATCTTATCAAAAACATCATAGAAACCTACAGAATAATTCTGATCACATAACTGGGCATAGTGACTCAGTTGCAGCTGACATAAAGTTAACCATCACACCAAATATTGGAAGACAGACAGACAGACACACACACACACACAAACACACCAAAGAAATTTAGTCCACACACAATGATCGGCTTTTATTAATAATGGAAAAAATAGATACTTTAAAAAGTTGTTTCTGCACTTGAGAGAATCTTACTGTACATTGACATAAATAAAACTTGGTCTCTTTTCAGAGGCATTATATGGGGAGGGAAATTAGGAAGTGCCCTGCTCTGTTGAAAACTGTTCTGATGTTGATAACATTTAAGTTATACTTTATGAAGTTGTCATTTATGAGATTCTAGCCTATTTCCTCCATATTGTTCAAATTCCTTCAGCTTAATGAGTAATAGAGTCTTTTTTCTCCATGGTAGTATATTGATGTAAGAAACCATAGATGAGACCAGGCATGTGGACTAGAACCTCAGAGTAAATGCTGTGATGGATGCACTGGGGCACCCTTGATGCTTCACTCCCTGGAACAGGAGGCTTCAGTGACTCATTGACATTGATGTGGCCCTCTAAGAAGTTAAAATCCAGCTCTTCTGCTCCCAGCTATGATCTCCACTATGAATTAAGTTACCTTAGTGAATCTCATTTTTTTATGTCTAAAATGGTGATAAGAAACTTAATTTATTTGGGATGCTATAAAGTTTGAAAGCGAAACCTGTAAAGACCTCAAATCATTGCTAACATATGGTAAGTATCAATAATGGAGGAATTATTATTGTGATACACAATTAAGTAAGTTAGCATGACTTCCAGAAAGCAATTAAGCCTATCTATAAAAATATGGACATTTGTGCTAATTTGAGTAAACAAAATTATATTGATCTAACATAACTGAATTATTTTCTCATATTTCACTTACATTTGCTAAAGATTCAGTCTCACTTCTTAGTTTCTTTGCTTATCTTGTACTAGGTGGTGACACCCTGCCAAATGATAGTCTGATTTCAAGAAAAGTTTATGGAGTTTTCATTACCTCTCAGTATTTTCTGACATCTTTCAGGTTTTCATTTGAAATTCTTACAAAGATCATCCTTCAATACTGGTTTCTTATTCAAGGACTCTATTAACCGCATATTTATAAAACTTAAAGTTTGCTGAATGACACCATTATCCATAAATTATTGTGCTCCTGGGCCAAAACAGTGAAGTATACAGTTATTTTTAAATCCCAGATTATTTTCTCAGAATTAGATCTCAATCTTACAATTTCAGTTCAAAATATCTGCAGTTGTCTATTCTGAGATTTCAGAAAGCATTTCTAAAATATAGTAAATTACTTTAAAATGATAGCGAATCTGTATATCATGGTTTTTGCACTCCATCTTCTAACTGCAAATTCTATTCACCATTCAAGGTCCAAATTCAATCTCTCTTCATTTTTCACTCTGCATTTATATCTGTTTTATGAGAATAATATTTTTTTAAACATGTAGCACATATTTCTAGACATGGTAATAATTTTATTGTATTAATTAAATATATAAAATTGGTTATTATGAAAGTCAACATTTTAAATAGATCCTATTGATGTCAATAGTTGCATCTCTATGTTAGTCTTGCTCATTTATAACCGATCTTGAACATCTAGTTTCTCTAAGCTACTGCCACTCTAAACCTTGCATCTTATTTTCTTGAGTGTATTTGTTTTGTTAACCTATGGACAGAAATAAATTATAGTCCACCAAACTTGGTGGTTTGTTATAGCAGCTTAAACAGGCTAAGATATGTCGATATTAAAAATATATATTCATTTAAAGACATGTAGATATTAAAGATATTTATTCATTTAATATGCATAAAGCTAGTTTAAAATGATGAGTTTATTTCCTTACCTGACAAAGGCACAGTAGAAACCTAATGGAATTTTAAAGATTGCATTATTATGTCTAGTTATGAATGTGTTTATATGCAAAATGATAATTCCGCACCCAAAGATACATATGACTGTGAGCATAAACATACACAGACATAGACACACACTGTGTTAGTCAGTCTTTCATTGCTGTAACAAAATACCTAAGAAAATCAACATAAAAAGATAAAAGATTTACTGTGGTTCACAGTTCTGGAGTTTTCAGCCCATGCTGAGTTGGCCTATTGTTTAGGGGACTGTACTGAGGCAGTATACGATGATAGGAATATATGGTCAAGGAAGCCCTTACCTCCTGGCCTGAGTGAAAAAGAGCAAGAAGAATAGTCGAGGGTCCTAATACTACCTTGAAGGGCATGAACAAAAGACCCAAACTCCTAAAGATTCCGCCAGCCCCCTGAAGGGTGCCATGGACTGTGGACAAAGCCTTTAACTTATGGGTCTTTGGGGGACATTTATCCAAATCGTAATGCACATGTGCATACACTCCTACATCACATAATCATTTAATGTACATTTCCCTCTTAGTTTCCCTTCTGATAGTAACCATTATCTAGTTCCTACTATACGAGTTCCACTATTCTTTTCTCCTTCCTATAGTGGTCACAAACTCCAACAGGGACTTATTAGACTTGGGATATAATTTTAAACTTAAGGTAAATTTACACATTAGTCAAATGAATTTTCATGTTCCGTTTATTGAAATTCACCAACCATTTAGATGTGAACTTTTCTTCTTTCTCCCTCCCTGAAACTTCAGTGTACATTTTCTAAGAAAAACTATTGTCATTTTCTTGTAGTTTCCTCTAAAACGGTCTTTCTAAATATGTGCTCAATAAGCCACTTGCTTTAGAAATACTTGATGGGAAAGGATCAATAGAGTATGCAGATTCCTGCAAAATCGAATCTCCAAAGATAGTACACAGAAATCTTAATATATGTCCAACTCCATATGTACTAATTTGAGAGCTCAAAATAACTATTTTACAACTTAAAATAGTGTGTACAACATAGAAAGCCCAAAAGATAGAGGGCCAAAAAGAAATGAAGTATTGCATGAAATGTAGTTTAGAACCATTGAGTTAAATCGATCCCATCAAAAATTTTTAACATCACAAAAAATAAGTGCTTCTATTTCTAAAGTGGTAGAAGAAATCCTTAAAGTTATGAAAATAGTTCAGAATATTGGGTCTCAGGGCTACATTTATTTTCATGAGTGATTCTTTTCTACCCTAGAATTCAGAAGGATTTTCATTCACAGCTCTGAATTCTGTGCTGACTTGGTATTCAGGATGATATTGCTAATAACTGTGAGTCCATGAAGCATTATCACTCAGTGTTTCGGTCAGGTTTCTTCATGTTTTTTTGAAATAGAAGAAACGAAAAATGAATTTTGTCTGTCATATATTGTATTAAGATGGATTTAGTAGTGACTTTGGGGCTCTAGGATTAGATTGTTTTTAAAATGAAAGCACCGTCTGCAAGAACTGCCAATCAAGGGCTAAATTCATCTCTTCATTTTGGAAAACTTTACTCTAATGATGCAGAAACACATCACAGAGGGAGATTTCATGATTCCTTTCATTTTCCTCTATGTCTTTAGAACAATGCATGTTCAAATGGCACCTTCTATAAGGGGAAGAAGCAGGATTTGGATGTGCTTTTTACCCGGCGCCAGCAGCCCAGAATTTACCGAGTTGCTCAGAATAGTATACAATGGGAATTAAACAAGTATCTACAAAATGAAAAAAGATGAATTTGAAGTACTCAAATTCTTATAAGATTAACATTTTTAAAATGAAACAATTTATAACCTTTAAAGAGATATTCCAGATTGTTTTTATGGTAACATGAATACATTCACATTTGGATTATTCCCTTTTCAAATGACTTATCATTTTGATATGAAAGATTATAGAAATTATTTTTATACCTTTTTTAATCCAATAATCTCCTACTTTGGTTTTTGGCTGAATTATAAACTTCCTCTCATCCCTAGATTTTGTTATTCTTTCAGTATATTTATGTAGATTCTATGTAACAATCATATCAATAGCAATCATGATATAATGGCTTTTACATTTTATCAATCCAGTTTGGAATAGATTATATCTTTTTTTTCCCCAAAAGAAATAGATGAAATGATGACAGATCCTGGAAAATATAGTTGCTATTTTATAAGTATTTATCAAAATCATTTTCATTCTGAGTAAAGCTGAATTATTGATATGTTAGGGAATAGATAATGTGGACCATCAATTTTCTTTAAAAGACACACTTTGAAAGAGATACTCAAAGCCAATGCTATTAGGTTATAAGCAAGGTTTATAATAGTGGTGGTGGTGAAGAGAGTGTATATATGTGTGTGTGTGTTTGTGTGTATGTGTGTGTGTGTGTGTGTGTTTTCATCGGTAATGCAGGAGCATAATTTCTTTTTGTTGACATGCAGCTGTGTAATTGCATTTCTGAAGGCCAGCTTGAGTTATCATTTCATAATGCAGTTATGTCACATTCAAAACTATTGGCAGGAGAGTAAGTTGTAGCACAATGGCAAATAGAAGATTAAAAAATATTCTGGGTCTTCATTTGTCAGGGTGCCACTCTCCAGGGTAAGAGAAGCACGTAGTAAAGTGGGTGGAAGTTCCTTCAATTTGTCTCAAACACAATTTGTCTGTTCTTTTCCAAGCTCTTAGAATAGCCTTCCCAACTCCTCACCTGGAGGAAACACAGAGACCTGACTTTATCTCTTGAGTAGTTGGTTAAAGGAAAGGAAGAAAACAAACCCAAATAAGATAATTCATCATGGAATTTCAGTGACTGAGGCATCAAAGTACCTAGGAAATTTTGAGACATGGGCTCTGTCCAAGTCATTTATAATAATATTATCTAGACTTGAGTATAATTATAATGCTTGTCTAGGTTTAGTTTTAACCTTCTCTCATTCAATGAACTGCATTAGTCTGTTCAGGCTGCCATAACAAAATTCCACAGAATGGTTGGCTTAATGAACAGAAATTTATTTCTCACATTTCTGGAGGCCGGAAATCCCATATGTGGGTCTTCAGGGAGTGGTTTCTCGTGAGGGATTTCTATCTTCTTTGTAGACAGTTTCTTTATCATCACTGGCCTTTTTCTCTGAGTACCTTCAGGGAGAGAAAAAGGAATGGGGTACACATGTCTGGGTTCAGTTCATTTAAAGTACTTAATCTTAGGGAGAGCACAACCCTTTTGCCTCATTTAATCTGTTCATTCCTTGGAAGTCCCATCTCCAAGTATATATACAGGGGATTAAGGCTATAATATTAAAACTTGGTCAGAGGAGAAAATATTTAATCCCTACATTTTATACTGGCCTCCCCAAATTCATGTCTTTTTTTAATGCAAAATGTTTTCATTACATCGGATCAGCCTCCAAACTCTTAACTCCTTTCAGTGTCCACTCCAAAGTCTGAAGTACAAAAAGTCTCATCTAAGTCAGATTTCAATGAAACTCAAAGTACAACTCACCCTGGAGCATTTTCTCTCCTTTATGAATTGCAGAAGTAGACAGGTGATTTGCATCTAAAACATGAAGGAAAGCATCAAGAGGAAGAGAGGGGAAAGGTTCCCAAGCAAGTCTAAGACTTATCAAAGCAACTTCTAGTAGATGTAAAGATTTGACAATAATTTAGGAGTCAGTACCTTGTTTTCTGGATCACTGGGGCGATGCTGCAGCTCCATCATTTCTGCTGGGCTGCAGTTCCACCCCAACACTACAGGTGGCAGTATCCTGACCTGTTGGAACCTCAATGGTGGCTCAACCTTTTTGAAACCGAAGTGCAAGCAGCCTATCCTCCATAGCCTGCCGTAGGAGTAACAACCCCGATGACCTCTCACTCAACTTCAGTGTCATTCTTGCCTTTTCTTAAAGAGTAAATTGTACTTACAACAGATAGCTTTGTAATCCAGTGTGTCCCTTTGGTCCAAACTGGCAGTATTCTGCTGCTTAGTTTCAAATTGGCAGCATCTCTGCTGGTATACCCTCATCTGTATTCCTGGCTTCTGCAGAAATAGCTGGTCAACAACAGAGATAGTCTCTTTAAGGAGAGATTGTCCATGAACACGTTTAGTATTATCTCTTTATTTTATTGAAATAGGGATAAGCTTATAAATTTTCAAATCTTTAAATTCTAGTTGGCTTTATCTTAATAATGTTTCAATTTAATTTATCCTTTCACATTTACTCTAAACACCCAAGGAGACACCCAACTGTTTCTTATACTCCTTGAATAGAAATCAGCTTATCTAAATATCTAAGCTCATAATTTGCTAGATTACTTTGCACAAAATACTAGAAATAAATTGAATCAAGTTATTTGCCACTTTGTAACAAGTATAGCCTTTCTTCTATTTTCCAAAAATCTGTTCCTCATTTCTCTTTGAGACTGAACAGAATGGTCTTTAATATCTATATTTCTACTCACATTCTGTTTATACTGGTATATGGATGCGTGGATGCTATCACTAGAAATGTAATTAGATAAACTTAGGGATGTTTACCTACCATTTCAGACAATTATGTTTCTCTTGACATATACCGAAAAGTATTCACCTTACCTAGTTTACAGACTACCAATTAATAACCTTCTATGTTACTAAAGACATAACAAAAAATTCCAAAATAATCAAGAACTGTGTGCTAATTCATATCTGAAAATACAGGTGAGAAAACTAAATGATTGATTAAATGATCTATCAACAGTTGATGAAATATCATGAAAAATTAGCCTACTTTTAAATTTCTATGATCCTGTGTCTGCTAGAATCATATAGAATGTGTACCATTCTTATAGTGATTTCTACTTTTGTTGCATTTTTCAAGGAAATTCCAACTAGCTATAGCTGTCCACACACAGGGTAATATCCCTGGCAGTATAGTAGAAGGCATAACTTTATCTTCTCATATGAGCCTTGCATAATAAATATTGTCATTTGTTTACTGAAATAAGAGAAAACTTAATTTAAAAAATCTAATTGCCCTATAAAATACACATTTAAATTATTTCAGTATATATCATGTTGGTAAAATGGTTTTGCATTCTGATGTTTATCTTTTTGTTAATGTGCAAATATCTAGACAACAATATACCAGAGGTAATGAACATAGCATATACCATTCTGCTGAATAATAAAATATGAACTTGTTTAATTATGGATTTATATGATCTTTGACAAAGGTCATACAAACTATCTCACTATTTTTAGAGTCATCAC
The DNA here is from genome assembly GCA_020662805.1 of Glaucomys volans. Classification (NCBI taxonomy): domain Eukaryota; kingdom Metazoa; phylum Chordata; class Mammalia; order Rodentia; family Sciuridae; genus Glaucomys; species Glaucomys volans. Next base: position 57,798 of record JAJEJO010000540.1, on the reverse strand, counting down.
ATAACTGGCCCAATGGTGACACTTTGATAGTGCCCCACATGAAAGGAGAGAGTCTTTGGTTTAATTCACATTTAGGTGGGTGTAAGAATTTGTAGATCTTTTTCCCCAAGATAGGGTTAAATGCATATTCAATCCTTATACAAATGTAATTGAAAATAAATGAAACAGACTTAAATATGTTAAATTCTGAAATTACTGTTAAGGGCAAAGTACATAAGGTTTGTCAGAAATGTATCTGGTGTTCACTGAGGGTTATAAGAATTCTAGAAATTGTTGAAGTTGCTATGAGGAGATATAGTGAGACAGAGGGGGAGAGCATGCACTCTTTTCAGAAAGAAGGAGCTCATTGTGTCTAAACAAAATGATGTTTCCTCAGAATGCCGGGAATTGTGAACATGGAGAAGTGAGCTCATCCTTGGTTGGCCAGAGTTTTGTCGTTGTGTTTTGTTTAATCAATATGACAGCATTGTATCTAGAAAAGTCAACCTTTTTATAATTTTAGGTTGGCCTTTCTCTGTCCCTGTTTCTCCAATGAAATCCCTGCTCTAGGATATCACACCTATTTTCTGACACTGTTAGAAATATTAATATTTTTCATATAAGAAATTGTAACGGATAATGTCCTGTATAGGAAGGAATTAGAAGACTCATTTTCTTGGGTAAATAGTATGAATGGGGAACTTACTGTCATCTAATGTAATATCCTTGGAGAAGTGGGACAATTTAGTTGCATATTTATTATTGGGATTTTACAAGTGACTGAAGAGATTATATTTGGGAAGATTATATTTGGGTCTTTTGTCAATACTATTCAGTAGTAGAAGTTCTTGCAATTTTGTTTCTCATCCTTTTCCACAGCTATCTTGCATAGCAGGGTTATCCTAAACCCCATAAAAGAGGACTAGACTTTCCAATAAAATTGTTATAACACTAGCTGATAAGTCAATGACTTTTGTAACCCAACTGCTACATCCTGTAGCATTCAGTACTTTGGTAAGTAGAGAGCAAGTTTTGGTTTACAAGTGAAGCTGGGTTTGGATCTCTGCTCCTTAATATGCCATAGGACTGTCAGCATATGAATAAGTTAACTTCTTTGAGCTCCAATTCCCCATGTGCAAAAGGAATTAATGTGAACACCTATTTCATAAATTTACTGAGAGGGGTGAAATTAGAACATTAACTATGAAGTGCCTTGAAATACATGCCATAGAGAAAGTGCTTTAAATAATTTCAACTCATTATCAAATTCATCAAATGCACGTATGTGTGTGTAAGACAGTTGCAGTAAGGTTCATTTGAAAGGTTCACATCTGTCGACTAGAAAAAGTAATCAAAGAGACAAACTTTAGCTGATAATTAGGGAAATTTATTCAAAACAATGTCCATATAACTTTGAAGAAGAATGGCAAAATCCATTCCACAGTTGAAATTTTGAGAACATATTTCAACTTCTAAAAATGTTATGGTGTTCAGCAAGTAGTCATATATCTGGTTTATGAATGCTAGACTCCATATCATGTTTCCCTTATCTCCTGGTATGCTTATATGGAGTGAGTCCATGTGTCTAAGTCTGGTCAAAGGGCTTTGACCCTAAAATGTCAAGGTGAGTTTTTCATGCTCCCCTCCCTTGTTTATGAGGTTAGAAGTCAAGGAATAAAAAATGGTAGAACCATGCAATGGAAAGAGTTTTTGTTCCTGAATTCAGCACTTGATTAAAAAGCTGCCAGGATGATTATAGATCTATAATTTTCACTCATTAGTTTTTAAGGCAATGAGAGGTGTGTTACCTATTCAACCTGTATAATTTTTTAAATAGTAATCAGTGTCTCCTGACCATTGTACATTTTTTATTCCCTTGGAGAATTAGAATTTTTTTTCCAATTAAGCAAATACCATTGAGGTGAAAAATTAATTTTAAAGGTTGATTGTGAGCTAGCTTATGAATATTGATCACTTGAGTGCTATTTGAAGGCAGTCAAGTTCTCTATCACTTCAATAATTTTGAGAAAATTTTTATTAATTAATGGAAATGATGTTTGTATTATTTCATAAGCTATTTTCCTCCTGATTAGGTTAAAAACTTCAATTATTTATAATCAAGGTATATGATTTTCTCAGTGAAAGGCTGACTCATCAATATACTATGTGAGAATAATATTGAATTAGATATATAAAATTTGAAGGATTTGTGTTTGGAAGCAAAAAGAAGGACAGTAACCATAGGCTCTTTTGGAAATAGTGGAAATTAAATTTAGATTAAAAGCCAAAGATCAGTTTAGATCTGGATTACTTTCTAGGTTTGCTAATTAATTTGGTGTTACTTGCATCAATAAATTAAACTCTTGAGACCTCAATTCCAAATCAGGCAACTGGATAACTGTCACAATTAAATATGATAGAATATTAAACAGCTTGACATTCCATAGGTATTCAATTGATATTCTTTTCCATTTCTTTTCCTATTCTTTCCTTGAGATAACATCTTTTCAGAAAATAGATAAATATCCAAAAATATATAAGTAACAATGACATATAAAATAACAAGTATTTGTAGGCAATTTTAACAAAATTATTTACTTGAATAATGAAATTATGATCATACATAGTTCTGGCAACTACAAGACCTATGCTCTATTAGAGACAGAAGTGTTAGCAAAGTAATTAAAGTAAGTGCATGGGAAAATTCAGGGAGCAATTAAATTCAAACTCAGGAAAATATCCAGAAAACTAGGAATTTGCATTGGTTTTCTTAAATAAGTAGCATTTAAACTGAAGAATTAAGAATATGCAGATGAAGGTAAGATATGAACTTTTTAACCCTAGGAAACAGAAAATGCAAAGGTCAGATGAGAGACAATGATGAATTTAAAAAACTTAAAATTAAGTTTGGTTGGCATGAAATGGGAGAAAAGAGGATCATGAGAACTAAGGGTGATGTGATGTGTGACACAAACTCAAGGAAAAGTGTCACAAGCCAGAGGAAATTTGGCATATGCTTCAAGGACACTAGGGAGTCACGTGAGATAGATTGAGTGCAAGGCTCTGAAGCTCCACTTTCCTTTGTCCCTGCCTTTTGACCTGTGACATCATAGTGCTCACTTTATCCCATGTGATTTGTTTTGGCAGATAGAATGAAATGGAAAAAAATCTGTACCAGTTTCTGAACATGGATCTCAAGAAATCCTGCGTATTTTTGTCATATTTTCGTGCTTCTCCTAAAAATGTGAGAAAGATGAGTCTTCTGATAACAAGAATATATGAAGGACACAGGGAGTTGATTTTTCTGAAGTAGGTTTCCCAGCTACCTCAGAAACCAACTCGAATAAACAAGATCACTCAGATATCCATCAGTGACTAAAGAGAAGCAGCTAATATGCATATACCTGAGCAAAACTAGCCAGGTCAGCAGAGTCCATCCAACCAAGGCATATCTAGTCACTAAATACTAAAGAAGTGTGGAAAACATAATTTCATCCCTCTGTGATACTGAGGTGTTTTGAGTTTTCAGCATATGGCAATAGATAGCACCAAAGGCTTAGAATCTAGGCAAATACAAACATATTTCACTTTTTAAAAGTAATTTTCAATGCAATACTACATATAAAACAGAGGGAATAAGACTATAGACAGAAATACCATTAAAGACGAGTTTATCAGTTTGTGATCAAGGAAAACATGAAGACCATTGGAGAGAGATATATAGAGAGACATGTAGATATTTGAGAAGTATCTGAGGGCTAGAAGAATCAAGGAATCAAGAGCTTGGTATACTTTCTGTGTGATCCATTGCATTAAGGGATGATGGGAAAATATGCTTCTGACATGAGATTTTTCTTAAAAAAATGAATACTGAAGAAGTAAAAGGTTAGGAGCACAAGGGAGAATGAAATTATACATGGTACTAAAAAATTAGTAAAAATTCAGTTATCCTGGGAGAGTGTCATATTAGCTGTCATAATAATGATTTTGGAATTGTGTCCTGAAAGACACATTTGAAAATCATTCAAGATCAAAGTGGAAGACATAAAGATGTCTTTTAGGTTAAGGGTGAAAATTGAGTCTTGTGATGCAATTTTAAATGTAATATTAATGTAATACCAAATAATCTGTTGTGATATATCTTGATCATTAGGGATGTATTCTGAAAATTGTCCCAGATTAACATGTGCATACTGGGAGACAGGGGTCCCTTGAGATAAACCAACAAAATAACCAGTCTAACACATCTTTCTGGGGTTGTATGTTAGTCAGCTATGACAAAATACTTGAAATGATTGACTCATAAAGAGAAAAGGTTTATTTTGGCTCACAGCTTTGGAGACTCCTGTCTAAAATCAGCTGGGCCCATATCTTTTGGCCTCTGGTGGGCATGCCAAGTGGCAATGATAAGGACCATGTGGTGAAGCAACCTGCTTACTTCATGGGCAGCAAATAAAAAGTATAAGAGAGTCTCTTCACATAGTCCCTTTAAAGTGCTTATCCCCAATGACCTCAAGACCCCGACTAGAATCTAATTCAATAAGGTTCCATTACCTCCTGCTAGTGTCACCATTGGAACCAAATTTTTAACACATGGATTTTTGGGGGACATTCAAATATCCAAGCATATGCACTGAAATACCCTGTACTCATTTAGCACCTAGATTCATCTTAAGCTATGTTTCTGTTTGATAAGCAAAGTGTCAACATAAGAACAGCTTTGGATCTAGTTAACACAATTTGAGGTGTTAATCTATGTCTTTTACAGTAGTTTTTCTCAATATCAGTACAATTGACATTTTGGATTAGATAATTTTTTGTTAGGATGGGAGAGCATTCTTGTGCATTATAGGATGCTTAGCAGCATAATTGGCCTCTGCATCCTGGATGCCAGGAATATCCTCCTGATTGTGAAAAAAAAAAAAAGTGTCATGTCAAATTAATGCAGATGCTAAGATTAATTTGAATGAATAAATATTGCTTCAGAAGGTAGGCATTTTTTATTCTTGTAGTGTAGTAAGTATAGATTTAACACAGAATATCAAAACCATGGTAATAATATTGCACATGTTGTTTGTTAATGGTTAGTGAATGTTTACTTTCTAAAGCACCTTAACACAAGTTATCTTTCTGGGGTAATGAAAATGTTCAGTATTTTGTTTGAGGCATATAATTCATTAGCTAAAATATTGCTGAAATAAGCCATTTTGATCTGTGCATTTTAATGTATACCCTTGTATTTCAAAATTTTTTAAATGAAATTTCAATAACATTTAAGATAAAAAACTAACAATTCATACTTAACAGCAAAGAATAATAAAATTTGACTAAGTTCACTTTTGTAGTATGAAGTTTGACATAATGTTATTTAGCCTATTTCTAAGTTTAGTATATTACATCTACAAAAGTGATTTAAATTATTTTGGAGGTTTTTTTTTGTTTCAGTATGTAAATTTTTCTTGGCAGACATGTGAATTCACTAATAAGAAAACCTAAATGAATGAAATTTGAACTTTAAAAGCCAGAGGAGCTTTTATTTTTAAATTTCAACTTTAATAAATTGAAAATCAATGAAAAATCCAGGAACTCTAAATAAGCTTTTATATGCAGCAAAAAAGCATAAGTCAAGGACAAAACCATTTGAAACTGTAAAATAAAAGGAGACAAAGGGACATTCAAGGAGACTCAACAGAAGTTGCAAAGATGTGGGTGGGGGAAGCCTCTCAGAACAGACAGCAGAATCCATAGAAGAGAGCATTGAGAAGAGGAGGTGGTGGTCAGCAGCTTTTAATGGGAATGCTAGAAGAAAAGAGGAAGGAGAGAAAAGAGGTCCTTTGATTCATAACATGGCACCATGGTGACTCAGTTACAGTGTAGCATATTCCAAGTGAGATAAAAAATGGAATAAATATGTTTCTAAGCCTATTAAAGACATTTCCTATTTTCTTTGGGTATTTTCGTAACAGAACAGTAGACAGCTTCAACTAAGGGCAAGCTTTATAACCAAAAATTACCATCCTAAGTTATAGCCATTTTTTAACACCCCCATGAAACTGAGAAAACAAGCCTGCTTTGCCAAAGAATGAAGAATAGACTGTTTTAATAAATCTCATCAACTAGCGACTACCATGAAAGAAAAATGGAAGGTAGGAATGCCTATGGAAACAGCAAGTCTTCAAGAAAAATCCTGACTTGCATTGAATTTATTACCAAATAAAAATAAACAGTCAAAAGCAGATAAATAAACAACTGCCAGATTGATAGCTGAATTTTCATGCTTAAATCCAGAAGAGAGGTTCTTAAAAACTCTATTTCTCTCTCAGTGTGTCTCCTCTAATTTGTGAATGCATACATTTGTGTATTTGCATATCTACCTATCATCTATTATGACAGTAAATTTACCCAAAATAAAGATATATATGAAGGACCTATCAAGCCTCTTTAGTACTTTATCTCACCAAAATAGTCCTCAAAAAAAAATTTATTTATTTATTTATTTTTTGCAGTGCTGGGGATTGAATCCAGGGCCTTGTGCTTGACAGACAAGCTACAAACTAAGCTATATCCCCAGTCCAATTCTCAAAATTTTAATTGGCATTACATGTGTCAAATTCTGGCTTCAAGTATCAATAGCTATGTAAAGCTGAGCAAGTTGTGTGTGCTCAAATTTCTTGACCTGCTAAATGGAGATAACTTGTAGTAACTGAGGACTAAATGATGTAGACCAAGTGTGATGCTCATAATAGGACATTGTTCTGGGCAGTAGAATCACCTGAGGACCTAAAATGCAGATGCCTTGGCCCCATGTTAGAGATCGATTTTCAGTTTGTCTCAGGGGAGATTTAGGAATACACTTCCTGTTTTTGTCTTAAAATTTTCTCCAGATGTTCTTCATGCAGTGAGTTGAGAATATCTGGTAGGACAACTGATACATAGTAGATTTGAAAAAAAGGGCAGGTTTTATCATTATCATCACCATCAGCATCAACTATAATAAATATTTTCTGTACTGAATTTTTAATTTAAAAAGATATATTGACTTCAACATACAAATACAGCCTAAAGACAGATACAATAGATTGCAAAAGAACAATTGATTTTAAAAAGTGTTCCAAACACTGTGCTACAAAAGAAGTCTGCATCATACAATGAGTATGGATTATGATTACATTTATTATCATAGCCTGATTATTTTGGCAGAAAAAATATCATATTGTGTCTTCCCAGTAAGTGATTGTAATCTGAATTTAAATCCATATCATTTTTATTAAATTTAACTTTCTACACACTCTTGTATTTTATAAATAATATTAGATGACATTTCTCAGAAGTAGTAATTATTTTTAAATATACATAGCTAGTCAAAAGAGTAGTTTTATTTTACTAGAAAAAGAAATCAAGACATGGCATTGTTCCATGCAATTTAAATAGCAATTTAGGTACTGCACATTCCCAATAGAAAAAATATCCACCATCATAGCTATGTTGTAATTTAGGCTTATCAATTGGAAACTTGTAAAGATCAGAAATAAGTTTTGAATTCAGCAAAATAGTGAAATTCATTGCAAAATACACAAATTATTACTTATATTTTGAATTACTCTTGCCTTATAGTCTCAAAAATTTGCTGAATATTCTCATCTTTTATAAATCCTTGAGACTTCATTTGCAAAATGTGGCATTTCAGATAAGCTCAGCCTGCAGCACATACCCTGGGACAATGCAGATGATGTGCTAAATCCTGTCCGCTCTCCTCGCTGATGAGGACACTTGACATTTCATCAACAAGGTCTCAAGGACCAGGTAGGAGCTTGCTGGATACATAAGGGCCATCAGATGCTGAGTATACCACTTGCAATTGATTGGCCCCACTAAACAACTTCCCTTCCAGGCTTCTGACAGGATCTAGGATCTGGGCACTCTGTATTGCTTCCTTCATCTCAGTTGCTTTGTTGTGACAAAAGGAATAACTTTCTTAGAATACTGACAAGTTGAATTTCTCAATACAGTGAAGCCTTTTAGCTAGACTCTTACTGAAAGTCACTAGTATTTGATTGTTTAATATCAGGGAGAAAGCATCTTAATGAGTAGTGACTAGTAGTCATTAAACGACCATGCTCCTCATCTGTCCTTAATAATCAGGGTGTGGAAGAGAGAAGCCCCCCACATTCCTCAGACTATCCATTGGTGGCAGTTACTCCATGTGCTCTGCAGCAAATTTGGACCAACAACTCTCTAATTATCAGTATTTCACTAGCTGTTTAATTGCTATGCATCTTATATATTTTTAACGTATATCTCCTCACTCAATAGGGAATTTCATTGTAAAAGTATAAAGGGCTATATTTCTAAAATAAGGGGACATGCAGATAAGTTTCTTATTTAAAACAAAACATTTATTTAGCAATTAAAATAAGAAAAATATGATCTATTTAGAAAATGTGTGAAAAACTATAGCACAAAATCCTTTAGGGCAGCGATCATGTTGTGCTGCCTCCCTTTGGTTCAACAGGTGGTCACTGTATGACCATTACAGATTGGTGTCTTTAAGGCCACATATATTGTACCAAAAAAAATTGTTAAGTATTGTTTCTGTCTTCACGTGGTTTCAGAATGCATGACAAGTCACACAAATTTGCCAAAATCTGGATCTTAATACACGAATGAGATGTAATTTCACTCTAAAGCATCATATGTAAATATAGATCACTGATCACCAATACTTATATCTGGGCTGGGTCTCAAGCTCTGGATTAAATCAAATAATATATTCCCTCTTTCACAAAACATCTCTTTCCTTTATTTTTTAAAATAGTATGATTCAATGTTTTTACATAAGAATAATATAAGATATATATCTTTCTCCTATTTTGTCATGTGATAGCCATTTTATGCAGATATTCCGATCTGCTCTATGGCAGAGCATAAGACAAAGCAACATGTGTTAAAATAGTTTATTTGGAGGCCATTAGGTTGAGGCCACCCCTATGTTCTATGTTAGCAAAACAAATCTTTACCCATCAGAAACCACCAACTAACCTCCAACTAGGGTTCTGCCACTGCAACAATCCAAATAAGGCTATTACTTCAACTTACTGAATATTTTCTGTCTTGCTGTCTGCTCAGATAAGCTTTTCACAGTTTTAAGTGCCAGAGTTTATCTATTAATGCACATCATCCTTCTTATACTTTGCCTCTCAGGAAGTTAAAATCAAGCTTTCTAATGGAACATGGTATATCAGACAAGACCCAATTTTTAAGAAAATTTTTTTATGAATGTCTATTTCTGCTTCTTTTCTCATCTTCATGGTAACTCCTTCTTTAACATTTTCATATTTTAAAATGATATCTATATCTCTATATAGGAAACCAAGTTCTTTTAAAAATTTTTTTATTTGTTCTAATTAGTTGTGCATGACAGTAGAATGCACTTATGCATTTTGATAGATCATATAGAAATGGAGTATAATCTCTTATTTTTCTGATTATACATATTGTAGGATCACATTTGTCAAGCAGTCCTACATTTACATGAGTTAATAATGTCTGTTTCACTCTGCTATCCGAGTTCTTTTTAATTAGGTGAAATATTTTCTATATTGTGCACATTTGCAAAATTTTACTGCTATTTATAAAAATTATAAGATGGTCATCTGCATGCTAGAAGTTTTAATGTTTGTTTATTTTAACCAATTAAAAATAATATATTACTTTGCTAAAATGAACATTTTTTTCCTCTCACTAAGAATTTCCTCCCACTTTTAATTTTCTTCCCAGTGTTACAGCTGTTATCATTGCAGGGACTAGCTAAGTTGTTTTCGACTTATAAACTTTGTGATCTCCAGGAAATCACATAATCTTAATTCAGTTCCTTTACTTTATATTCTGAAAACCAAAAGGTTTTTAAAGAGAAGTTCTCTTTTAGCTTTGCTGTGAATCACATAATGGCAAGCTTGGAGGGACTGGCATGGTGAACACCTAAGCAAGAGCCATTATATGGCAGCCCAGGGCACATTTCTTTATGTGGAATATCATTGTTTAATTTTTTTGTATCAAATGAAAGAGATATTATTCCCACACCTGCTGCTTACATTCTTATCTCAGAACATCATGTGTTAACATTCTTCCATTGGCTAGAATAAAAATAGATATTCACATCGATGTACACCTTGTCCTAGGCTGAGCTGCAGAGACTTCATGTGGGCAAGGAACTGCTCTGAATACATTTCCACCTCCATGAATCTACCGCATTTTAATAAACATTCAGATGTTCCAACAGTCCGTATTTTTGGACTACAATCTAAGAGTCCATTTCTAAATCCAGGTGTGGATGTGAAGCAGTAAACAAGCAAGTGACACCCAGGTTCTCACAGAGCTTGAGTTCTACTGGCAGAGAGAAAATAGATGAATAAATAATTATCAATGTTATTTTGCAATGTGTGCAAGGAATACATTAGAGGGAGATAAAAGCCTGAGGTGTTGCTGGGGCATGGATGGTCTGAGTCAATTAGCCTTCTATTACTATATTATAACAAATTCCTGAGATAATCAATTCATAATGACACAAGGTTTACTTTGGCTCACAGTTTTAGAGGTTTCAGTCCATGATTGATTTGCATGATAGTTTTGAGTTTAGGGTGGAGGCTGCATGTCACAGCAGAAGTGCATGATAGAACAAAACTGCTCACATCATGACCAGGAAGTGAAAGTGAGAGGAAGAGGAAGGAGCTGGGGTCTCACACCCTTGTGAGAAATAGAAAGTCTGGTGATCCATTTTCAGAACACAGTATTTAACTTTAAATATAAAAATTACAGAGAATGTAAGAAAATCAGCCAAGGGGGGAATAGAACAAATGGTTACCAGCAGTTAGCACCTGAGTATGACAGAGTCACAACTCCTGACAAAAAGGAAGTGAAAAGGGAGGGGCCAGCCTGCCCAACAAAGATAACTTCATATGGGTCAAACTACACTGAGTTCTATAAAGGCCTTCCTACAGCAAGAGAAGAAAGGGAGATGGGAACAACTAAAGGCACATTTCTTTAAATAAATCAGTAGGAAGCAATAAAATCAGGCAATGTTTGGGAAGACTGTACACCACATAGAATTCAGCCATTAAGGGACCAGGAAAGGGACCTTGTACACTAGGGAATAAAATGCTGGTTGTAACTGCTCTGGGTGTACCCGCTCACCTGCTCATCTTACAAGGCATTCAAAGTCTTACTTTCTCTGTGCCTTTTGTCTTTCAGTCCATTCTTTGGGTTTGGACATGTGAGCATGTTTTTCACACCCTTCAAAGGAATGTCTGAGTATCTGAAGACCTCCCACTAGTCCCTACATCTTAAGGGTTCCATTACCGCCCAAAAGCATCATGGGCTGGGATCAAGCATTTAACACATGGGCTTTTTGGGACATTGGAATATCCTCACTGTTAGTGTCTTCATGCTGCATTTTAGTAGGTTGCAGTTTTAGATTTCTTAAGAGTGAAATGAAATCTAAACAGTTCTCTAAGTCTTTTGAGCACCATGAAACACATATCAAACTTTGGTTCCATTAAAGAAACTTTCTCTAGATTTGAAGTGAACTCTTGATGTAGTACTCTATATCATGAACACATCACATGTGGATTCATTCTTGCTAAAAATTCCCTGTTGTATCCTTTGTTCCCAGATATGATGGTTATGTCCTCCTGATATGAGTCATGAAGTCAGATTTTTTTGGTTGTTGTTCATTTGTTTCTGGTCCTGCATAGTGGTCTCATCCTTCCTTTTGCTATGCACAAGTAATATGTACCAATTGCCTTAGAAATTCAGTAAAAACTGAGACAGAAAGAGTGAAGATTTCACCTCCTGCTGCATTGAAGCTGACTATACTTATAACCCTTTAGGAAGGAGTAAGCCAGTCCATACCAAGGATGGATCCTTAATAACTGCTTGATATTTTCACTCTGACTCTGTGAAATTGCAGGTAGAAATAGATTTTTTTTTTGCAATGCAAAAAGTAATCAATATCCAGAAATATAAGAACTTGAATCTAATACAGTGTGAAATACACAGAAAAGTCTCAGCATAACTCAGATTTTAAAAGAAAAGAAATTTTTGTTGAATTTAGTCTTTCCCTGGGGAGGTTTGTTTGACCTCCTTATTTCTGTAGAGATGGAAATTAATGTCAATGTCTCACATGATTTGCAGTTATTCCAGAATTATACATACCTGACTTTCATGCTAATTAATCTATACATGCTTCTTGAGTGTTACATTCACTCAGTTCCATTGACTATCTTCTTAATGTCTCTGTGGAAAGAACAAAATACTAGTACACTATTTTTGCTTTAGAGGGATGTCTAAAATAGTCCCCATTGACCACAGGAGTGTACCAGTAACCCAGGTTTCAGGAAAGCAGAATCCTGGTAGAATGAGAAATGTTTTAGTTAACTTTTGCATCACCATGACAAAAGCATCCAACCAGAACAACTTAGAAGAGGAAAACTTCATTTGGAGCTCATAGTTTCAGAGGTCTTATTCCATAGATGACCAACTCTATTTCTCTGGGCCTAAGGTGAAGTAGCACATCATGGGGAAAGGGCTA
>JAJEJO010000540.1:0-40233 GCA_020662805.1 Glaucomys volans | reverse complement strand
GCTCATATGCCTCTAGGAACCTGTCGATGTCTTCCAGGTTTTCTATTTTGTTGGAGTATAGATTTTCAAAGTAGCTTCTTATTATATTTTGTATTTCAATTGTGTCTGTTGTAATATTTCCATTTCCATCACGAATTTTAGTAATTTGGAGTTTCTCTCTCCTTCTCTTTAGGAGCTGAGTGGAAGGCAGCAAACCCCAGAAAGGACAGGTAGTTCTAAAGAAATTTCAGCAAATAAACACCTCTACATTTATGCCACATTGGCAGAAGGTAAAATTTGTCTACCAAAATCATAGTTACCAAGGATTTTAAAAAATAACATAGACTACATGTTACATAGGGAAACGTTTAAAGAGTATTAATATAAAATGTCTAGTATATTACTTATTCTGCATTATCCAAGTGCAGTCTTGTTTTGGTCAGCTTTTTTGCTGCTGTGACTAAATGATCTGACCAGCACAATTATAGAGGAGTAAAGGTTTATTTGAGGGCTCATGGTTTCAGAGGCCTTGTCCATAAAAGGCCAGCTCCATTCCTTGGGGCTGGAGGCGAGACACAACATCATGGTGGAAGAGCCTAAAAGAGGTAAGCAGCTTGCATCAGGAAGCCGAGAAAGAGAAACTCCACTCTCCAGATACAAAATGTATACCCAAAGCCACTCCCCAGTTCCCACCTCGTCCAGCCACACCCTACCACTTCAATTAATCCCATCAGGGATTAATTCACTTATTGGGTTAAGACTCTTACAACCCAATCATTTCTCCTCTGAACCTTCCTGCATTGTCTCACACGTGAGCTTTTGGGGGACATCTCACCCAAACCATAACAAGTCCCTACAAATTTTAAGACTTATTTTAGCTGTCTTAAAACTTAGATGACTTGTACTTATTTAGGATTATTAATTTAAGTGCAAAAAAAAAAAAGGAAAAGGAAATATGAAGCCAGGCAGGGTGATGCATGCCTGTAAACTTGGGAAACTTAGGCAAGAGAATCCCAAGTTTAATGTCAGCCTGGGCAACTTAGCAAGATCCTGTATCAAAAGAAAAGCAAAAAATCCTGGGGGTATAACTCAGTGGTAGAGCACCCCTGGGTTCAATCCTCACTACTGAAAGAAAAAATACTATAAATGTAACAAATGAAAATGGATCTTTTAGGGGGAAAGTTTATAGATTTATTGTCTAGAAAACACAATTTTTATAAAATTATGGTGATAGAGGCAATGAACCTAAGTAGGGAAAATATTAAGGAAGAACATATACAGACAAGGAGTTATGTTTCTCAAATTTGACAGTGGAGTACTGTGTCTAATTTGGCAAAAAATATGCTCCATCACTCTTAGAATTTCCTTCAGTAGGCAAAGTTTAGCTTCGTTTTGTATTATTTCCTTCTGACTGAATGATAGTTGTCCCAGATAACCTGGACTATAGGATAATCAGAATGCTTGACCTTATTATTCTGATTCAGTGTACCATTTTAAAAAACATATCTATATTCTTATAGTACATTTTTCTGTTTGCAGAGCACTTAGATTCCTTAGTATTGAATAACCCATGCTATAATTACTGAAATTTGGACATAAGCAAGTATTAAAAGAAAATTCTGGCAAGTTATGGCAATATTTTGATGAATTTTTGAGTGGTATTTTTCCATGCATATATGTGGATAGATTTATTTTCTTATAAAATGAAGATTATACTTCATATGTGATATTTATTCATTATTGGTGAATAAGATAATTTCTAACTATTGAGCTAATACAATGACATTGCAAAAAATATGAAGTCTTTCTTGTGCATCTCTGATTATTATTTACCTATTATTAACAATGATGTCTTTAGGGCAGAACCATAGCACTTTTATTATTTATAAATTTTGTTAAGCACCTTTCTGAGAGAAGATAAAATTCTATTTTAAACTCATCACTTCTAGAGTTTTACATTTCCTAGGAACAAACTCTGAAGGTCAAGAACTCTGCTCTAGGGGTTTTCTGTATTTTGCAGGAAGACTGGGATTACAAAAAGAAAATAAAGCTACATTTTAATCATCAAAAACTGTCAGGTATAAAAGAACTCTATTTTAGAATTCAACATAAAATAAATGAGTTTTCATGAATGAATAAACATCCCTTTACCCTTCACATTCCAAGGATAGTGAATGAAGCCAAGCTGAGCTGGTACACTTCTCAATGCCGTTCATTAATATTTTCAGGAAGGCAGTGACTGAACATGGGGCAGAAACCTTGTTGGCAAGATTCCGTTCTGATTTGGTTGAAGACTCATTCAATCAGTCAAAATGATTAGCTAAGGAAAAATGTTTTGAGCCTCCTCCCTGAGTCTTTCTATCATGCATGTCATGCAGTGAAATTAGAAAGACCTTATGAATGCTGCTGGAGACATCTACTGTGCCTCTCATTTATATCTATGAGAAATAAAACACAGGACTCCCATAGGAGTTGGTGCGAAGTCACATGTTTGTGATCATTAGCTGGAATTTTTTCTGCCTGGACAACTCCTTTTCCTCATTTGTTTCTCAGCAAAGTCATCATGGGAACAATTTTGTAGTCCATCTTTATTTAAATTGGTATTCAATCTGTAAAATATTTTTTTTCTAATTAAATGTTATCTTTGCTTCTTCCTTAGTACTTATCAAAGCTTTTGTTTGCTTGTTTATTCTATTTATTATCTCCAGTTTTGTTGTCTCATTATTTAGATAATATCTGAGAGGAGGTCTTTACTAATTTTTCCCCAAAGACTAATTACATAAAAGACAATCAATTTATAAGTGATACAATGAATCTTTCTTTGATGAAATATTGCACCAACAAAATGTATCATTGAGAGTGATATTTTGACAACCTACACATATATTACTAATATTACTAATATTTTTAATTTGCTATCTTCTATTTTCAAGGAACTAAATTAGCACAGGGAAGAAAGTAAAAAACAAAGAAAAAATAAAAAGTTCACAAAAATAATTTCACCATTAGAACTAGCTCTCCTTTATGTAAATTACATTTCAGAAATCTCCTTTTACAATCATTCAAATAGAGGTTCACATAGATATATTGCTATATAAAAGCAGAATTGCTAAATATTTGTAACAATGTAATCGTATAGATTAAACTCATAACTCCCACTGTAATGGCATTTGGAGAACAGAACTTTTAGAAAGTAATTACTTTTAATGTAAGGGAATAGGGGTGGGATTCTAATATAACAGAATAATTGGTTTTATAAGATGAGGAAGAGATGTATCTCTTTTTGTGTTCATGTACAAACACCAAGGAAAGGGCACACATGAACACATTAAGGAAGTGAACAGGAAGAGAGTCCGCACCAAAGTCAATCATGTTGCACCTCAATCTTAGACTTTCAGCCTCCAGAACTGTGTGGAAATAAATTTTTGTCATTTAAACTACTCTGGATGTGATATACTGTCATGACAACCCAAGAGGAGCAATAGACATGTTAAATAAAATTTTAATTCATTGAAGCAAAAGAATATGAACTTAACTAATGTCGACGAGACTTTAATGACGGTAAGAAATGTCTCCTTATCACGTACTCAAAAAATATCTCTTTGTAGGAGTACCTGAGGATACAGAGCTCAGGCATTTTCTCTTCCCTTAATTGGTCTGATCACAAGCCTAGCACGAGCATGATCAGGAGCTTAACATGAGGGTATTAACAGCTATTGGCAATTTGTAATTAGTGAATGTCTGCTATATATGTATGTTTGTTCTGCATTAAACCAAGCCTGCGTCTTCAGAACTTGAGCTCCCGGTGCAGTCGCACTCATCCTCCTTACCTCCACAGGCAGCTCCCGTTCCACTTTACAACATCTCTTCCTCAGAAATAATGTCTAGTACATCATCAAATGTTGGCCAATATATGAAAGAAGCAAAAATTCAAAACACTGAACACACTCAGACTGTGCTATGCATGAAGAAAGGAAGGTTTGAATATAGAAGAATTTGAAAGAGTAAGAATTTTAAATTTTCATGAAGCAGCAGATAGTCAATTGGGAAAGGGTAATAAAACAATCTTATAGAGAAAGATGACAAGGAAAAAAAGAGAAAAGAAAAAATGGAAGAGAGCAGAGGTACAATTGTGGAATGGTTTGCATTCTGTTAATGATAACTGTAAGGGAGTCAAGAAAAGGCCTAAATTTATTTGAAATTTAACTTCATCAATCATTGGATTTTTCTAAAGGAACATCCTTGGTGTTATATTCCAGTGTTTTATATATATAAGGAAAGTAGTTCTGCATCATATGTAATTTTCTGTTTTGGTGGTTGCCTGAATTATTTTTTCTGTAATATTGAAATCAAACTATTTATATATTATTCAAAGATTTTTTTACAAAAATATTTCTTAATTTGTGTATGTTTATTTAATTTATGTGTTTAAAATTTTTTCATGTGAGGAAATAAATCCTAACTGAATTTTCAGTGATTTATAGAAAAATTTAAAATGGTACCCCATGGTTATATAATTCTTGAAAGTATACATATTTTGAATAAAACAAGTCCTGTTGATGATGAACCAGGATTTTCTCTTCTCAGACCCCCCTCCCACTCTTAAAAAACACTATTATAAGTTTGATATTTGATATTGATCCTTTCACATTATAATTTATTTTCAACATATATGTGGAATTCTATAGTATTTCTCAGCTTCAATTGGATTCTATTTTTGAAAAATCTGTACATATTTTTTAAACTTCAATTTCATTAAATAATACCTCTAGAATACATTTTAGTACAAATAGGTTATTTACTGGATAGTATAAAGTATTTTAAAACAGTTTATTTAGCAAGACTCCTATTAATGACCATCATGTTAATTTAGAAATTTTATTATAAAATATTTAATGAATACACAAATAGGTAAAAAAATTTCTTTGTGTTAGAAATACAGTTTTACAATTACTGTCATGGAAACATCTAATTTCAATAGATTTCCAAAAATCTGCCTCAAGCCTCCCTTTGTTTTAAGTTTTTCTGTAGTTTTATAAAGTTGCATGGTATTTGCTGAGCTTATGTCCTAGGGCTGTCAGGACAAAGTTACACAAACAGGGTGGCTTCAAACAGAGTCAATTCTATTCTCTTATACCTCTGGAGGTCAGAAGACCAAAATTCTTTGGACCCATAATACTCCTGGGAGTGATAGGTCCTTGTGTTTCATCTCTGTTCTCCATCCATACCTCCACCATGGATTTTCATCCAGGGACCAATGGTGCTTCTTCATTTCCTGGCTCCTTGTGGACTTAGGCACAGGATTTGCCTTTTGCAGCATCTTCCTGTCAATACACACAGAAGCCATGCCCTGTCCTGTCCCTGTTCTCCTTTCCAGGAGTTGCATCGTTAGGACTGTATATATCCATGTCATAATCGTACACTTATTGGATCCCACAGTTTTAGACAACTAGGTTCTCTGATGTACATGCTTTTCAGAAATAACCTCTACTGTTTGTACAGTATTCTTTTGCGGGGCAGGGAGGAGGCCGTGAGCTTTCCTGAGTCTATACCTCTTCCTTTCTAATTCTGAAGTTTGAAAATTGTGCTGCCTATTTCTCAGTCGGCCTTATTTCTGCAGTTTCCTTCGTAATTTCATTCAATTGTATCCATGTTTTCTCCTTGAGATCCAATCTCTGTTAAACTTGTATTCTAAGAGTTTCTATTTATGGACGATTTCATGTCTATGGGGAATCTTTCTCTTCTAAATCCTGTTTTCTGCATCTGCCTGGGTCCTTGCTTTTGTATCACTTTTTGCTTTTGTCTTTCCTTTCTGAGGCATGTTTCACTCTTTATTCTTCCATTTCCATTTTTTATTTTTGCTTGATGTAGAAGGTTTCAATAGCATAAGCTCGACTTAATCATTATCTTCCCCCATACATAAAACCCATTTGCTTTTTGTTTTCCTCAGTCTCTTTCTCCTTCCTTCCCTCCCTCACTCTGTCCTCCATTCTTTCCATCCTTCCTTTCTTTTCCTTTCCCACTTTCTCTCTGCCTTTCTCCGTTGTTTCTCATACACACACCCACACAAATGCATACACAGACATACACAACATACTTTTGCTGATATACTTTAAATTGCAAAACACATCACCTAAATCTCAAGTATTTCTGCATATATTTCCAAGTTAAAAGGACGCCCTCCTGTACAAACACAATATCCCTATCATATCCAGGGTAATAATAAGGATTTAATAGTAGTAACCAAATTGCACTGCATACTTACATTTCTCAAGCTGTCCTCAGAATGTGTTTCCAAGCTCTCTCTTTTGTGGTTTTCTTCCTTATTCATCATGGGTGAATGCTGTGTCTAATGTCTAAGTTACTTTACCTTCTAATGTCTAAGTTACTTTACCAAGTAACCTTCTAAGTTACTTTGCCTACTTTACCTAAGTTACCTGCCATCATTTTATTTTATTAGTTAATATTTGCTTTCCATGATATTGATACTTTTAATGAATTCTGGTCAGTTTAACTGCAAAATGACCCACAGTTTGGATTATTTTGATTGTTTCCAAAGGCTAAATTAGGGTTAATCATTTGTGGCAAGAAATTTTAATATCACATTTGTGGAAATTTCCCATGTTGCAATAAGAGGTGTGTGTTATTGGTTTGCTCCACTTTAAGTGTACTGGGTAGGTTTTTTCATTTGTAATTTGGCACTCAGCAGTAGAGTGACACCTCAAGAATCTGAGACTTTTCTGCTGAGCAAGCACCTCAGAGCCCTTGCATCCTTCATGCATTCCTCTGTGTGTGGAAATGCAGTTTGGGAATACGTTACGGAGCAAGTAAGAAAATAAATGCCTAATCCTGCACTTCCTATGAGTGAGAATATTCTGGCATAAAGGAGAGGAGGGAATTACATGGCATAAAGGAAAAGAGGGAAGCAGTTTGGCAGTGAGCTGATAATCATGGATGCTGGGTGATGGGCCCATGGTGATTTCTTAGGATGTTCTATCATTTTACAACTATTTGCTCCTATTTGTTTCTTTTCAGTTCAATATATTCAAATCTGTTATTTGTCTCTTGTTTTTGGTGTTCAAATTGTATCAGGTTTACTGTTTCTGTTTAAATGTGAGTTTTGAAAGCACACTTTTATAGCTCCAGAATAATCTTTTTGGTATCTTAATTGCATCACATTAAATATTTATAGTGTCTTAGGGAAAGCTGGCATCTGAACATTTTGTCATTCTATCAACAACAACCAAAAAACAAAGTTATTTTCCATTTGTTCACATATATTTTTGTATTTCTCAAAACTGTTTTGGGCTTTTTTCATGTTGATTTTTAAAGTTTTCACCTACATTTGTTCTTGTCTTCTTCCTTTATTTTTATTTTTTAAGAATACATGGAGTTTTCCTTGCCTTAGTGTTTCTTTTGTAGTTTTATATAAAGGATTTTACAGGACTTGAAGCATTCTGTCATTATTTTCATTCATGTTGTCATTGGTGTTCCTCGTTTTCCAGCTGTATGTTTGCTCTACATTGTATTAGTTGGCATCTCTAAGGCAACATAAAACGGCAGTGGAGTGGTATGTGTCCTTGCCATGTCATTGGTTTCTCTTCGAAGAGTGTGTTTGTTGTATCACCATTTCATAGGATGATGTCTCTAGGAATATCCCTCCATGAAGTTCTGAAGGTCTGTCACTCAAGGTCCATGGACATTTGTAGAATCTGAGGGAAGAGAAGAGGGCAGAATATGAAATGCTGGGTTAACAAATTGTATTCTTTGTATGTGACATTAATTTTGCTTTAGAGTTTTTTCTCATCTCATTTTTATCTATCGTGTAGACAACTTTCTTAAACAATTTCATAATGTAAACAACAAAAATATGTGTATACACACAAACACACATATAGTCCCACCAAACTAAAATGTATTTATCATAAAATTCCATCGAGGCAATGCATGTATAAAATGTGCATAAAATACTTGGACAGATCAATGAAGTTATGTCCTATAAGTCCATCCATGGAAACAACAACCAGACTTAGATAATTCCTGGCTCCCCACAAGACATCCCTGGGCTACCGTTCATCTCTACTCCTCTCACAAAGACATCTCATACAGATGCAGCATAGAATAATTTATGTTTCTACACTCCAGAAATGGAATCATAGATTATATATTTGAGGTAGACTAGTTTCATTTTCTCAACAATGTGTTTATAATACCCACCAATATTTGGGAATAAACTTGTAGATTTTTAAATTCTCTTTGCTGTATAGTATTTTGAATTGTGACTACATCAGATTTGACTTATTCATTCTCCTTGTTAGTTTTTTCCCCAATATCTCTTGACTATTTTTCTCTTGTTTTAGTTTAATGCTTTATTAATTTCTTTAATTTTTATTTTATTTACTAAAAAAGAAGATCCCATGCTGTGCTTTTTCCACAGATATTCTGCCCTGAGTTTCTGAGGTGTATTTGCTCATCATAAACTTCACAAAAATTATCTCAAGGAACTATTTCAATTCATTATAAGTAAGAAGAGGAAATCAGGATTATGGGTCAGTGTAGTGTATTTTGACAGATAGCATCACAGATTTGATCACAAAGGTACCATGAGAAGTCCAGCAGGTAGCCAGGAGCCATAAATCAAATAAACATGCTACACCAGGATGGCAGAGAGGAGTGTAATCCATTGGCTGTTTATAAGGAAGAGGATGTCTGCAAAAGGTAAAACAGCTGCCTTTATCTCATTTGTGTGTTTGTTGTGGTGATAAATAAAATAACAACAATCTTATACTGCTCTTTCCCACTACATTATTGATGTTAAACTCAATTAATCTGGATTCCAGGTGGAAAATTATTTTAAATTTATGTGTTGTCCTGGTTTCTAGTCAGATGTATCCAGAAATGTAATAAACTGGATTTAGAATCCCATGTTTTATCATTAGTTCTGACACTTAGTAGCTGTGTAAATTTGAGCAAGTTATTTATCTTTGCAATAAAACATAAAACATCCTAAGGGCATGCAATTAATCTTTTAGTGCTTAACTGAAAGGTAAATGCTTATAAATGTCTAATGAAATAACTCATAATGTTTTTCCATAATCATCAATGCCTCAGGACTACAACATCAAAAATAGGTGATGCTAAAAGAAGTTCATGAAAGATTAAATTAAATTAGATTAAAACAATTCTTTATTTGAAATATAATGGAAATAAAAATATTCTGATATTTAGGCACTTAGTTTTTTTAAACAAATTTGCGAAGAAATTTAATTACTCCCACAATTTTATTAAGAAGATTAAAAAATGATATCATATAACCAATCTGTATCAATACTTTAATATATATATATTTAGAATTTTGTAAAAAGGTTTACTATATAGAAATGCAGTTGCCTATGTGTCTGTATATATATTTATATGAATATTCCAGATTTATGACATTTTCAATTATAGGTCTAGAATCTTGTTTTCCAGAATTGTGATTCGTAAGAATTAATATTTTTATTCAGAGTAGTAAAATATAAAACAGATAAATGTAAAAATTTAGGAAAGAAGTTTATTTGAATTTAACTCTCAGGATTAATGATAAAATTCCAAGAAGAATTTTAAAATATTAGCATTTAAAATATTATCTCACTGCAAGTATTGTTCATTATACATTTGATAATGCCATCTATATTTTTATTTTTTCTGGACGGTTTTTTTTTTCTGGAATTGTAGTCATGAAATATGTCATTATGCTACACACTGGATAAAATTTGTATGATTAATATATATGGGTATGTATGTGAAATTTATATGAAATATGTACACACAGACATATAGTAGTGATGGTGCATGTATGAATGCTTGAGAGAGAATATTAGTTAAAAAAGACCAACAACAACAGTTCAACAGCTCCTATTTTAAAATCCATTCCATTGATATATCTACTCAAGAATCTTTATGTGCTGCCAAGCATTTCATTAAAACGTGTTTTAAAATTAACAAGACTTGTCTGGGTTAAATGTCAAGACTTCTCCACCAAAAAAAAAGTCACTTTGTGCTAAAAAAAAAAAAAATAGTAATAATAGTAATAGTAATAATAGTAATAATAATAATAATAAAGCCAATAGCAACACCAAAACAGGCATAACTTAAAAATGCAAAGAATCATGTAATGTTCTTAACCATATTTATTGGTATAAAATTGATATTGGTTTTACAGTTTCATATTAAAATATCAGAAAATGAGAATGAAAGTAGGGAAGAAATAAAAGAGAAATAAAAATGTATTAGGCTGGGCAATATGGTGCAGGCCTGTAATCCCAGCAGCTCAGGAGGCTGACACAGGAGTATCATGAGTTCAAAGCCAGCTTCAGCAAATCAGTGAGACCCTAAGCAACTCAGTGAGAACCTGTCTCTAAATAAAATATAAAAAAGGACTGGGGATGTGGCTCAGTGATTAAGCGCCCCTGGGATCAATACCTGGTACCAAAATAAAAAACATTAGGATTGTATCAATATATGAAGACTCACTCAAATAATTGAATCATTCTTGTCTTCAACAGTTCCAGTAAAAATTGTGAGAGACAGGTGGTCTTCTCTATGGAAATGCAATATTTGGACTTTTGGACATATAATTCACATTATAGAAGGAGAGCCTCATATCCAGGTGGCCCATGACAGAGGTCTGGATGGCACTGGGGAAAGCAGTTTAAACTCTATGCTGTAAGTAACTCAAGGTTTCCATAGTGATGCCTTAAGAGCATTGTTTAATTAATTTCTTTAATTTGTTCTAATTAGTTATACCTGACAGACAGTAGAATGCATTTATGCATTTTGATAAATCATACAAAAATGGAATATAATTTCTCATTGCACATGATTTTTCTGATTGTACATGTTGTAGGATCACATAGGTCATGCAGTCATATATGTACATGAGGTAATAATGTCTGTTTCACTCTACTAACTTTCCTACCACCATACCCCTTCTCCTCCCTTCACTCCTCTTTACCTTATACAAAGTAACTCAATTATTCCCTAATGCACCCCCCCTAATTGTGAATTAGCACCTGCGTATCAGAGAAAACATTCATTTCAATGGTTTGAAAATCAAGCAATCAGGGTAGGGGTCTTAAAGAATTCTGATCTACTCTCTATTTTCTACATTGGAACTCTATATATAATTTTGTTGTTTGAAAATCTATAACTCAAGAGCAAGATCCGCTACTGTGGATATTTTGGCACACAAAGTATTTCCATGATCAAAAGTTTTCAAAATGCTAATTTCAGTGGAAGTACTTTGGGAACAAACACAAAAGCATGTCTTACATCTCTCTAAAAGAAACTAGGAATATGTTCCCTCTGGCTGCTACAGTTTAGGAAGATGCTATGAAACCTGAGGAGCATACCATTAGAGTCATAAAGCAGGACTTAGAATCTCCATTAATATTCCCTAGTTTACATGTATGTGACATACCTCCAACACTCTCCAAGATATTCCCCAAATTGTGGGATGAAGGTAAGGTGGGATCCCTCTATGGGAACATTCTAGTTGAAATCTTGATCGATTCTGAAACCTATTAGATGAAAATCAGTGTAAGGGGTAGAACATACAATTTTGTATCCACATTAGTGACATAAAGTTGGCAGCTCAGTTGTGGCAGAGAATGCTTCTCACGTATTTAAAAAAAAAAAAAAGATACTGAGACTGTTGTTTTAAAGATGGCACAGAGTTAGGCCTTGATTTTTGAAATTAATCTGAGAATCTCTATTTTAAACTATTATTTTTAGACCATTTCCCATTGAAAGTGATCTCCTGTATAGTAGGACTTGCCTGTGGAACAGCATAGCTCCCAAGCACCTAGTACAATTCCTGTAGATGCAGCGTTGGTCTTCATAGGAGCAGCAGAGTACACCCTCACTGGGGGACTTCGCATCTGCTGTTCCTGTATGTAGACTATTTCTCCTGGACTCTCTCCCCTTTCTTCCTTTCCATATCTGCCTTTTAGAATGAGAAAATTCTATCCTATCCCTGCCCTACCTTTATGCTTTGGATCCAGATCATGTGCCTGGTTCTGCTGGTTCACAGAGAAGAGGAATTGCCCCCAGGGTGGGTTATGCCTTGAGTTTCATCCAAGTCTGACTTAGATGAGACTTTGGACTTTCAAGTAGATCCTGGAATGAGTTAAACATTTGGAGACTGTTGAGATGGAATGAATGTATTTTGCATTTAAAACAGACATGAATTTGGGGAGACAAGTGTAAAATATTATGGACTGACTATACTCCTCCACAACCAAATTCATATATTAAATTCTTAACACCATGTATGGCTGTATTTGGTTAAGGAGTTACGATGGAAATTTCTTTCATTTTAAGAATATTTCTAAGGTTTTAAGGGATGTGCTCTCCTCACATAAGATTAGGTACTTATAAGAAGAGAACCTAGAAATGTCTACTCCATTCCTTTTTCTCTCCCTGAATGCACTCAGAGAAAAGGCCAGGTGATGATAAAGCACCTGTCTACAAAGCAGGAAGAGAATCCTCACCAGAAACCACTCCCTATAGAACTTTATCTAGGATTTCCAGCCTCCAGAACTCTGTGAATTTCTGTTTGTTAAGGAGTCTAGTCTCTGATGTTTTGTTACAGTAGCCTAACCAGATGAATGTAGTTTAGAGAAGATTAAACCTAATGAAAGAAAGTTAAAACTAAACATAGACAAGAATCAAAAACATAATCAAGACAAGAGTTATAAGTGGAACCAAGTCTGTATAATATAATTATAAATGACTTGGATAGAGCCCATGTCTCAATATTTTTGCACTTTGATGCCTGAATGAAATTTGATGATGAATTATTTCTTTGGGTTTGTTTTCTTCCTTTGCTTTAACCAAACACTTAAGAGATAAATTAGGTCTCTATATTTCTTCCAGGTGAGAAGATTGGAAGGCTATTCTGAGAGCTTGGAAAAGAACAGATAAATTGTGTTACTAATTGAAAGCTTCTTTCACTCCTTATATTATTTGCTTCTCTTACCAGGGAGAGTGGCACCCTGGCAAATGAAGACCCAGAGTCCTTTTGTCTTCTATTTGTCATTGTGCTACAACTTACTGTATTTCCAATACTTTTGAATGTGACGTAACTGCATTGTGAAGTGATAACTCAAGTTGGCCTTCAGAACTGCAATTACACAGCTGTATGTCCACAAGATTAATATACTCCTGCATTACACACACACACACACACACACACGCACATGCACACACCTCACCACCACCACTACTACATTAAACCTTACATACAAACTAATAGCCATGGCTTTGGATACATCTTTTAAATTGTGTTGTTTTTTTTTAGAAAACTAGTCACTGAGGAAGAAATTTTCATAATCATACATTTGTTTCTCTACTAGGTAGTATATTCATATTATATTCATTCATACTATATTCATATTCTCCACATGATATTATGATTGTTGTTTTATCCTCTCAATTAGTAGCATATTTAGCATTTTATTTGTTCTTCATCATTCTAGACTGCATCTCTAAGCTTCTATATGGGATTATTTCACTTCTGTCTAAAAATTACCTTTAATATTATTTCTTCTTATTGTTGTGGTGTAATTCTGCTGGTTCAAATTCTCTGTTTTGCTTTTTTTACATACCTGTAGAGTTTTCCATCATTTTGTAAACAAGCCATGTTACTGAATAATACAAACTTCTTTATCTTCTGAGTTCATTGCTCGCCTTGACAACTCAGCTATTAGCTGTATTGTTGTTCTTTAGAGGGAAGAGGACTTATCTTTTCAATTTTTAAGATTATATTTTTTTGTTTTTCTTGTTAGGGTTCAGTAGTTATTGTATTCTGTGTTCAGTTCATGAATCTGTAGCTGACAACATTTTATAAACTCTGGAAAATTTTTTCAACAGTTGTCACATTAACTGTGCTATTGCCTCATTCCTTAAGCTCTTCTAGGTGACAAATGTCTGTGTTAGAATTTTTCCACATTCAGTATACCTCTTTCACTCTTTTAAGTGTCATATATAATGTCCATTCTGTTTACTTTTCCAAGCCTCAGTCTAATGTTTTATTTTATGTTATCTTCCTGTAAAGTAACTTATTGTGCAAGCAATTAACTTTGTATTTTAAAGAAGTTTAAGATTTGTAGAAATATTGAGCAGAATATTCAAAGAGTTATTATATATTCTCTCTCCACAAGTCCATAATTTCCCCTGTAACTGACATCTTTCATTGGTGTGGTACACTTGTAATAATTGACGAACAGATACTAATATATGTATATATATATATGCACATATATATATGTATATATACACACACACATATATATATTATACATATATATATATATATTTTTTCTTTTGTGGTGCTGGGGATTGAACCCAGGGCCTTGTGCTTGCAAGGCAAGCACTCTACCAACTGAGCTATATCCCCAGCCCAGATGCTGATATATTAATAACTGAAGACTGTAGTTTGCATTAGGGTCCACCATAGTACTGAATAGTTCTATGGATTCTGACAACTGCATTCATATATCCACTATTACAGTATCATGTACGATAGTTTCATTGTCCTAAAAATCCCTGATGCTTTCTCTACTTGTCCCTCTTTCCCCCTATGGTCCCTATACAATAACTAATCATTTTTTTTAATCTCAATAACTTCTCTTTTTCAGAGTGTTATAGTTGGAAACACAGAATTAGATATTTTCTGGCTGGAGTCTTTCAATTGGGAATATCACTAAAAGTTGCTTCATCGCTTTCAATGGCTTCATAACACATTCTTTATTATTGCTGCATAATAGTCCATTATGTGAATATACCATCATTTGATTATTTGTTTCCTTCAACAGGAGAACCTACTGAAGGATTTTTCATTACTTCCAAATTTTTTCACTTATGAATGAATCTGCTATAAGCCTATATGCATACATGGTGAATTTTTGTGTGGACCTGAATTTTAAACTCCTTTGAATGAACATTGAAGTACGCAGTCACTGGATCACATAGTTGAAATACACTTACTTTTATAAGAAACTGTTTTAAAGTGACTATACCTCTCTGCATTTCCAACAGCAATTTTAAGAAACTTTTTTCCCTTCTGTATATTTGCCAGTATATGATGTCATCAGTGTTTTAGATTTTAATTATTCTAATAGCTGTATAATGGTATCTCATAGTTGTTTAATTTTCAATTCCCTAATGACACATGCTATCAATAATCTTTTCATTTGTTTATTTACCTTCCCTTGGTCGCCTTTGGGAAGTCTCTGTTCGCATCCTTTCCCCACTTTTTAATTGAGCAGTTTGTTTTGTTGTTTTTCATTTTCTGTTGCTAATATACCACCTCTTTAGCAGATATGTGTATTACAAATATTTCCCTTCAGTCTGTGATTTTTTTGTTTTGTTATTTACGCTCTTTTTGAAAATCACAAGTTATGAATTGATGATATCAACTTATCAAGGTTTTGTTGTATGGATGGTGGTATTTTTAAGTTTGTTATATCTAAAACCCCAGTGACAAGAACTAAGTAACCTTATGTTATGATATAGGATTTTTATGTTGTCATCTAGAAATTCATGCATCTTTCCGTTAGGTTAATGATCCATTCTAAGTTAATTTTTGTGAAAGGTGTTAAGTCGATGTCTGTATTTATTTTTCTTTGCACTATTTTTCTGGCACCATTTGAGAAAATATTACACTTTGTACTTGGCATTTTTTGCTTTTTTTTTCTTAATTATCATGTTGGCTATTCTGGATCTTTGCCTTTCCATATCAACATTATAATCAGTTTGAAAGTTTCCTGCAAATAAACTTGCTGCTATATTTACAAGGAATGTTTTTTAAACCATAGATCAAGTTGCCAAGAGCAGGCACTGATACTGATGGATCTTCCCATCCATGAATGTGAAATATTTCTCTACTTATTTAAATATTATTTGATTTTTTAACAGGATTTGTAATATTTTTCAAAGATTTTGTATGTTTTTTAGATTTATACTTACCTATTTCATTTGTGTGTGTGCTAATGTGAATTATACTATATGTTCATATTTAATTTCTACTTGTTCACTATTGATTTCATTAGATTTTATTACTATAACCAAAATACTTGACAAGAATAACTTAGAGAAGGAGAAGTTTATTTTGCTCATGATTTTTGAGGTTTAGTCCATGGTGGGCTGACCTTGTGAAAGAAGAGTGTGGCAGAGAGAAGCATCTCAGTTCATGGCAGCTGGGAAGCAGAGAGTGGGGAAGGGACTGCAGGAAAAATGAAACTCTCCAGGGAATGCCCCCAGAGATCATCCCCTGCAATTACACCCAACCTGCCTAGAGTTTCCATCCAAATAAACCACTCAAACCAGGATAGACTGATTAGATTAACCCCTCGTAATGTGATCATTCCACCTCTGACGATTCCTGCATTAACACAGGAGCTTTGGGGGGGGACACCTTATATCCCAACCTTATACAGAAATCAACACGTGTGCATTAACTTTATGGCCTGTATGTTGACATATTCACTTTTTAGTTACATGTGTTGGTGATCGAATTAGACCATTTTTTGAGATTTTATATATAAATAATTAGGTCATCCACAAACAAAGATTTTATTTATTCCTTTCCAAAATATATACTTTTTATTTTTATTTTTTTTCTGGATTCTCTGGTTTTAATCATTTTTTATGTTTTTGTTTTGCATCATATCTTAACATATCAATTATACTTCTTAAGTAATAAGATGCAGCTCATATTCATAAAATAAAGTCTTTGATTGAGGAAGAAAATCCCTTATATAAAAAATAGCATAAATATTGTCTTATGCTTTTCAGAGGAAAACTAAGAGAACTAAGATAAAATACAGGAGATTATTCCTCATTTTGTTAAAATATAAGTTCATTCAATACTAGATTATAAAATGTAATTATAAACATTTGCACTTATTTCAGGGTCAGAAGTCATCACACTGGCTAGAGTAAGTGATAATTTTTTTTTAAATCCCCTAAACAAGGGAACTCCTCTGGTGCTTAATCACAATATTTCGTACATTATCTTACACAGTGGCATTGAGAATGAGGCCTAGAGCATCAAAAGCTAACAAATATCACACAGAATTACCCTCAGCTCAAATGTCTGTGGGTCTCTACCAAGTAGCTAGTTATTCTCTTAGGTCACCTCCTTATGTTATTCAGAAGGACTTGTTATAGCTTTGCTTTCTTCCAAGGAAGAATTTCCAGAAATTTTCACATTATGTTATATGTCATTTTAAACATTTTAAAAACTGCTTCATTCTGGCTTTATATTTAACATCTGTTTCTTTGAGATAACATCATTCTTTTCATACTTTATAACCCATTCATTCTCTCTCTCTCTCTCTCTCTCTCTAACATATTTCCTGATTAGGTAAATCTAAATTTTACAACCTTTTCTTTAAAAATATAATTTAGCTGGTCACTGTGGTGCATGCCTGTAATCCTAGTGACTTGGGAGGCTGAGACAGGAGAATTGTGGGTTCAAAGTCAACCTCAGCAAAAAGTGAGGTACTAAGCAACTCGGTGAGATCCTGTCTCTAAATAAAATACAAAATGGGACTGGGAATGTGGTTCAGTGACTGAGTGTTCTGAGTTCAATCCCTGGTACTCCAAACCTCCTACAAAAATTAAAAAATAAAACTAAAAATAGAATTTAGTGGCAAACTTTCTTGTTTTTTTCCTGTGAATCCTTCAAACAAGTTACATTCATTTGTAGTTACTGTAGTTAATATATCCACTCCCTGGTAATTACAAACTTAACAAGTTGTTTATGCTTTCTACCTGAACTTTTCACAGAACTACTGATAAAGGAGGCAGTATTACTTCACAAGCTCTTCTAGCCATTCCTATAGACCTAACATCAAGCTTGGCATGAAATTGAGCGTATATAAAAATGACTGGGCATTTAAAAATTTGTAATGCAAACACAATGCTACATCATGTCAACACTGTTGTTGGCAAGATAAGTTAGTGACTAAAACTGGGAATTCACCCCTTGGTCTTGACAGATCTATTAATTAGTGGGATCTACTTGATGCATCTAATGTTATTCTATGTGCCTGTTTTATTGAAAGACAGTGTAGAGATAATTTTATTGTGTTCTAAAGGGACTGCTTGGTATTACACATATAGAATATTGACGGTCTCACGTGCTGATTTGCTGGCTTTTTTTTTTTATGGACTTGCATATATTTAGAGAGACAAAGAGTACACAAAAGCCAGACAATCAATGCCCATAAGAGATTGCCAGATTCCTTTGGAGAGCTGGGAAGAAAACATTCTTCTCCCTTTGGTGCCTCTGGGCACTACCCAGGTGAGAACTGCAGGGAAATAAAATCACTTGAATCACCAGGATTTAACTCGTTCAAGGCAGTAGTCAATATAAACATTGGAAGAAACATCAATATTTCCCCATGGACCTCGTAACCTACAGGCATCAATTCATAGGAAAACTGAATGGGACTAAAAAAATATGGTTTATCAATCTGGGTTTTATTTAAAGAGAATACTTGGTGATATTCTGGCATTTTGAAGAGTACTGAGGTTTTATGAAGTGAAAGTTACATTTGAGTAACAAAATAATTTAATTTTATATATATCTTTGAGGAGGATAAGCAAAAAATTGTGTTATTTAATCATATTATTTTATATTTATTTGCATTGTGGCTTTACAAATGTGTTTAAATCCATTTTTATTTAAAAATCAGCCTACTAGTTAAATATTTTTTTCCTGATAAATGTAATTTAAAAATAAACTTATGTAAAATAATTAGCTGTTTTTCAGAGAAGCTTCAGCATGCATGTTTATTATGGTGCTAATTGTTTCCTTTCTTGACTTGGTGGGTATTTGAATTAAGAGAGTTGGGAAAGAATTTCAGGATATATGAAAATTATAGACTAATTTTTAACAAAGGCTGTACTTTTATCATCAGTCTTGATAGTTTAATCTGTACCTTCATTGTTTAATTAACCATGCATTCTTTTGAATTCCTGGCTATACCTAAATTTTTAACTTGCCAAAAATCACTTTCATGAGTCACAGATGCCCTGATCAATAGAGAACTTTCTCCAATTAGGCATCTAAAGTGTCACCACCCTTGTGAACTTTCAAGTCCTAAACTTTGAGACAGCAGATGGGAAAGGTCAGGCAAAGTCACATCCAAGAAGTAATTCAGATCATGTCACTCATATTTCATTTGACCATTAGTCCAATAGTTCCATAACAATGAAGAGAGTGGGCTGCAAAATCTTGCCCTGGGTGGGCAACCCTTCACCTTGAAAAGAGTAGCACAAAATTAAATGTCTCTGCTGAGAAAGTATTCCATGAGTTCCCTGTTTCCAAAGTCTCAAAGACTCAATAAAGCATCAATTTTCATTAATATGAAAGTATTAATAATGTTTCCATTCCATGTTGGCAATGTCCCAAAATGCTGAGTCAGTAAGAGGACATATCAGGTACATTCTGTAGGTGGGGAGATTTTGGGAAAGTGAAGAAGAAATGATGAGACTGCTCTCACTAAGCGATCCCAAAGGTCAGTTAGCCACACCAATCATCCAGAATCTGGCAGTATTAAGTCAATTAGTATTCAAACATAAGATTAATTCTGTTGCTGTGTTCTTTCCACTGAAACCTAGAGTGTGCATAAACAAAGACACTTTTGCCCAGAATACATATATTGCTACTTTTTAAGTTCAGTAGCATGGTCCCCAGGTATATTTCCATTAGTTATGTATAACAAATACCATGTTCCAAGTGTATGATTTTGAGCATTTTCTACTCTTTATTCTTTGGCAAGACCAGGCCTTATTCAAGTATTTCATTACTGAGTTTTGGCCTACTCCAATTACTATATGAAAACCATTGTTGTCAATACTTATTTGTTTTAATATTAAATATATAACTATTTCAAATTCAGATGGAAATAGTTTAAAAAGAAAATGTAAATTTTAAGAAATATTAAAGAGAAAACTGAGGAGTAGAATTGGAGAAGTTCATCTGGGACTATGTACCAATAATCAACAAGAAAAATAGAATACTAAAAATTAGCCATTCAGAGGTAAGAGAAAAGTCTTACATGTTTCTACCAGTTATTTTCCTAACCTAATAGAAGTTTGTAAGAAAAAGAGAGGAATGTCATTCTTCTAGTCAGTTAGTCTCTGAGGAAACATCTTCTAACTTGGGATTATACCTCTATTTGTAGTTGTCACCAAATGGACAATTTCTAACTGGAGGTCTTGGAAGAGCTATTCCTGAACACAAAATAAATGCTCATTGCACATATAAGTATATCCTCAAAACTGCCACTGCGTGCTGTAGCATCTTGAGTCCTCCCCAATGACTGTTATTAAAATACCAATTATTATGATAATATCAAGGAACATTAATTTTAGTTCAGGTGACCTTCTAAATTCTTCATAAATATAATACAAAATACCATTCATATCTGCATTTAAATATGAGAAAGCATTTGTCTCCATATTTTGGTAAAAATTGTGACTCTTTCCTATATATACAGCAAATCATGCTCATCTCAGCACTATTAAGTCATGATCAGAAGTGTTACTTCAAATCCATTGGCTGACAGTTCTTCCAAAGGAAGATCCTAAGCCTGTTTAGGAAAATCTTTTGACAAAAAGAAGGGTTATTGGATAATTTACCCAAATGTGTTCATGGAAGAAACAGAAACACAGAAAATAAGAACTACTTGGCCCACCAGTGGGGAGATAAAGTTCATGAAATGAACAGGAAGCGAGTCTTTTCTTATGGGTTAAGTGCAAGCCCCTTGTATTGATGGTTCTACTTGTCAGAATTCTAATGAGGTCTCCTTTCCTAAAGATTAGTCTCCTTGTTATTCAATCGCATATTAATCTGGGTATTGCTATAAAGGGACTTTGCAGATGTATGATTGCTAATCAGCAACATTAAGACAGGGCTTGTTTTTGTGGGCCCAATTAGCTGTATGAGCTCTTAAAAGCAGAAGAGTAAATCAGGCAGCTGCAGCAGGAAAGGACATCAGAAAGATTCAACATGTGAGAGGACTTGACAGGCCACTGCTTACTCTAATGTGCAGATGATGCAAAGTCCCCACACAGAGCTCTAAAGAACAGAGTAGCCCTCTGCCAATGGTCAGCAAGGAAGTGGCTATCTCAGTCTTACAAATATAAAAATATAGATCCTGTGAACTGTCTGGGTAATCTTGGAAGCAGATTCTTCCCCAAATCTCTTGATAAGAGATGACCAACAACTTGATTTGGGGAATAATCAAGTTTCAATCTGAAGAACAGAAACTAGTCCCTGGCCCTGGACTTCCCACCTATACAGCAGTTATGATATATTTTGTTGCTTTAAAATGAAAAACATGTAGTAATATTCTATAACAGCAACAAAAACCAATGACCTAATTAATATTTAATATTTCTTCTTCCCTTGTAGAAAGTTAGGGAGGGGCTAGGTCAAAATTGTACCATTGCAGAGAGGAGAGCTGCATTAGTTTGTCTTTATTTAGTTTTGAATTAGCTTCATTCCTTCCATGCTCAACCATTTCCCTATTGCAAAACAAAAATCTATATACTAAATAATATTACTGAAAACTACATGTATGTGAGTTTTTCTATAATATAGATTTTTATGTAAAAATTAAAAACTCAAATGATATGCATATTATAAACTCTGACAGATGTGATAAAGTTTCTCCAGAAAATGAATGCCATGAAGAGGATATTTTTCTCTTCTACCTTGCCAATAATGAAAATGATTAATTTTACGTATGTTGGGAATCATTATTTTCTCATATACCATTATCATTATATTTATAATTATTCATACATATTAAGTGAAATTTTTATGCATTTGAATCTTATCTCTGAGCACTGGCTTTGGTATCTTTCTCAGTAACTTTTTTTCTACTTTGTGTGTGTGTTTCTCTTGGTCAGATACTTGATGAATTGCTCTTTTTTAATTTCAAGTTGAGCTTTTCAACAAAAACTTCTTGCTTTCTCTTTCAGTAATATCTATGTTTAAATTTGGTATTAGTTCTTTTTTTACCTTTATTAGGTTTAATTTGTTCCTTTATTTCAAGTTTTACCTCTTTTACATAATTTTTGTGCAATCTCCCTCTATTCCTTTTGTGTATAATGTCTTTATGCATTCATGTAATAGACTTAAATGCTGAGTTATTTTGCTTGGATGTTACCTGGGCATATTTTCAACTAAATATTTTCTGTTTGTGCTGCACTGTTCATTTTGTGGAAAATTGTTCATTTTATGGAAAATTGAATGGATGCACTATGTATTGCAATTAGATGACTTCTAAATTTTTGTTCTATAACAGTTCCATCCCTGAAATTTTCTTTTACAATTCCATCCAAACACCCTTGCAATAACACACTACATGCTTATGATTTGTTTGATGTAGCATAGATTCCTGGAGTTTGGAATTCTATGTCAATAGGCATTCAAATCTTGTATGATAATTTGATTCTTCTTTTTAAATTTGCCTTATAAAGGTAGAGTCACTGGATTAAGAAAGTGCACCACGTAACTTTTTTTATAAATTTATAATATGCATATGCTAAGAAATGGTAATTTATTTTTGTGTTGCTTTTCAATTATTTTATTAAGTTTTTTATTTTCGTATTTATTTTGTGTATCAGTCTACTGGTTTACTCACTTGAGTCTGTTGGTTTGTAGGGGCTAGTTTTATGTTCAGTCAGTACCCACTTGATAGGGGCCTATTCTTCCCATGTAGAGTATTTCTGTTCTGGTGAGTCTGTCTCGAGGCCTAGAGATGCTCCCTGCTTCTTTAACCAGTATCTACTCTGATATCCCACCCTCCAACATCTGAAATGGCCCAGCAACTCACTCATCAGAAAACTGCACAATGCCAAAGAAGGCACTTGTTTTTCTTGTCCTCTTAAGTATACTTGAGATGATTCCTGAGTATAGAAGCTCATTGAATATAAACAGAAGTGACATGTAAGAGATCACATGATTTCTCATGCTGATGTTTGCCTCTACAAATGATGACTTGTGCTTTAGGTATCTTGAACATTTCACAATGTCCTAACTATTTAATCTTATATATATGTATATATAATGTGTGTGTGTCAATTAGTTTCACAATTTTACCTTTTATTTTTGATGAGAAAGAATCACATAACAGGTTTTTTAAATATTTCAAAAATATTCTCCTTTCCTTTACTATTTGTTTTGTAATATTAAGAAGCATATTAATTTTTTCATCTTAAATCCAGGTATCTTTACCAAATATAAATAGTCCACATATATGCACTGATGTTTCTTATTGTATATTGTCTCATAGTTATATCTAGTCATACTTTAATACTATTGTAGATCTATACTAGAGTTTAATATTTTTCTTATGTTTTAAAAATTTTGAAGCCTATTTTGGAACCTTTCATTTCTTAATAAGTGTCAGGTTCTTCAGGCTTTCCTAACAAATGTGTTCCCTTAATTTTTAAGTTTGCTTCTAATTTCACGAAGTTTGTTTTTTTTTTTTTTTGCTACTGGGGATTGAACTCAGGGACACCACTGAGTCACATCCCCAATTGCTTAGGGCCTCACTATGCTGCTGAGGCTGGCTTTGAACTGTGATCCTCCTCCCTCAAGCCTCCTGAGCCACATGTGTCACCACACCCAGCTCATTGAGATTCTTTAATAATTGGGGACACATTCCTAAAGTCTTTCCTGATGGTGTGAACCTATTCTTTGAAAATTTTTTCATGTTTTCCTAGTGCATTTGTGTTTTCTGAGAACTAGTAACACACAGGAATATAATTTCTTTTCTGAAAAATTTATTTTAGAACTTTTATGACACATTTTCAATTTTACATAGTAAATTCCTTTGGAAAATATTTTCATTCAAATGTGTATTTTCTATTGTCTCTTTTAATCTCTCTTTTCTCCTAAGTTTGTCTTTATCATTTCCTGCTCTTATAGTTCAGGAGCTCCACTGATTTGTAAGAGTTTATTTACTTCACATGGAATATAGTTTGCTTGCAAAGTTTCATTTCTTGGACATTTCTCTGGATCTTAAAATATCTAATTCAATCTCAAATTTATTTTTCTTTTCTTCTGTGTGTTTTCCTCCTTTCCTGAGGAAGCCAGGTAGTTTCCTATTGAAAATGTCACATAATGGTGATGTAGCTGTTGTTATTTCCCGAATTGTGCGGAAAGTGATTTCAGAGGGTCATGAAGAAGATATTCTTCTACATTATTCTGAAGTGAGCTTCACAGTTCACTTGAAGCAGTTCTATTATTACTTATTCTCAACTAGGGACAATATATCTTATTTTACCATAACAAATAATGTTTGTGGCTCTCTTATGCTTTGGTATTTTCAGTTGTGGCAACAATTCCTTTTCAGCTCTGTCTTGGGTAGAAGAGCTACCTATCAACCACAGAATAGCTTCTGAGACTGAAAGAAGTTGTCATCTGCACAATTGGGTAGGTGGTACAACCGAGAAACTGATTGTTCCCAAGTAAACAGACTCCTGAAAAGTTCACATCTGTCTAAAATAATTTGTTCATTTTTTATCAGGAAAGCCAAAACCCATCCAGAGACTGAATACAGTTGTGTTTAAACTATTTTAATGGTACATTATAATTATACATAGTAGCATAATTAATATAGGGATTCATGGTGACATATTCATACATGCACATAACAAAATTTGTTCAATTTTATTCGTTAGTACTTCTCCTTTCTCTCCCCTATGACATCCCCCTGGGCACTTTCTCCTATTCTACTGGTATTTCTTCTAATTTCATGAGACCTCCCCTCCCTTTCCCCCTTTTATCTCTAGCTTCCACATATAAGAGAAAATTTATGACCCTTGACTTTGCGAGTCTGGCTTTTTTCACTTAACATACTGCTCTGAATTTCCATCCAGTTTCCTGCAAATGACATAATCTCATTTTTCTTTATGACTGAATAAAACTCCATTGTATTTAAATACCACATTTTCTTTGTCCATTCTTCCATTGATGGGAAGATCCATAATTAGGCTAGATTCATAATTTGGCTATTGTGAATTGTGCTGCTATAAATGTTGGTATGCATGTGTTGGTAGAGCATGCTGACTTTAATTCTTTAGGAAAAATACCAAGGAATGGTATATGGTGGTTCCATTCCAAATCTTTGGAGAAACCTATATACTGTTTTTATAGTGGTTGTACCAATTAATCCTTTTGCAAAAGAGTAGCTGGCAAAGATTTTGTCCCACTCTAACCTCTCTCTTCATGCTCTTAATTGTTTCCTTTGTTGTACAGAGTTTTTGTTTTTTAAATTTTATTTATTCTTATTTTTGCAGACTGCATTTTGATTCATTGTCCACAAATGGGGTACAACTCTTAATTTCTATGGTTGTGCACAATGTAGATTCACACCATTTGTGTACAGAGCTTTTTAATTTTGTGCTGTACTATTTATTAATTCTTATTATTATGTCCTTAGCTTTAGCATTCCTTTTAAGGAAGTATGCATGTGCCTGTATGTTGCAGTGTTGACTGTACATTTTCCCCAGTAGTTACAAAGCTTTTGGTCCAATTCTTAGGTCTTTGATTTATTTTTAGTTGACCTTTATGCAAGGGGAGGTATTGGGGTTTAATTTCATTCTTGTATGTATGAACATCCAGTTTTCTTAGCACCACTTTTTAGAAGGGTTGTTTTATTTCCAGTGTGTTTTTGGCCCCTTGGTCAAGGATCCAGATGATTATCTGTTTGGGTTTGCCTTCATGACTTCTATTTCATTCCATTTGTCTATGTTTGTTTCTTGCCTGCACCATACTGTTTTTGTTATTATAGCTCTGTAGTATAGTTTAAAATCAGGTAATTTTATGCCTCCAATATTGTTCTTTTTTCTTAGAATTGATATACCTATTCTGTAACTGTGTTCTTATTATTTGGGGAGAATGTCTCATAGACACGTCAGTCATTCTTTTTGTGATTTTCTTGAATTTTCAGTGAGTTAATGACTTTTGATCCAGGGCATGTTTTTAATACTTAAAATATCAAAAAGTTTGACAATGGGAGCACCTTCCATCTGAATACTGTATCCTTTGCTATTACACAATTACTCTTTTAAAGTATATTTTCTTTGAGTTTCATTATGCATCAGTGTTTCATTGTATCATCTTTTCCCAAAACTGAAAATCATTAATTTCTCAAAGAAATTTAGATTCAGTTGAGTGGGAAAAGGTATTTTAAGCTCCAATTTGAGTCCCATTCCCTGCTGTAAATGTTTATTGTTACTGGTATGGCAAGTCCTTATGCCATTTAAATGAGAAGAGCTACAAATATCTTTCTCTCTCTAAATCTGTCTATTCATATATCTATTTATATACTTTTTACAAATCTTGATACTGATGGTTCCAATGCAATTTAACTTGAGACTTCACAGAATCTCCATTTCTATGATGCTTTAATTTTGACAGTGTATTAATCAGAGTTCTCTAGAGAAACAGAATCAACAGGAAGTATGATTATAAAAGGGGGATTTATTAGATTAGCTTACATGACCAGAAGCTGGATAGTCCACAAGGGCCATCTGCAGCTGGAGAGCTGGAAGAACCAGAACAGCTGTGCAGTCCAAGATGCAGAAGCTCCAGAACAAGAAAGATCAACAGTATTATCCTAGTCTGAGACCAAGGCTTCTGGAAACTACCTGGAGAATTATTGGCAGAGTTCGCTTTGGAAGAGTGAAGAAGGGGGAGTCCAATATCCTCAGACGACCGAAGCAGCAATCAAGAACCCATTCAAGAAGAGTCGAACTTGCAGCTGCATCTGCTTCTTTGTTCTTCCAAATCTTATCCCATCCTTTTGGGCCTTGCTGCCCACGCTTTAGGGAGGGTCTCCACTTCATTTCACTATCCCACATTCCAATCCTTCCTAGATAAAATCCTCATTGACACACCCAGAAGCCCCTCTTCTTGATTGGGTTCTTTGCTGCTTCAGTTGTCTGAGGGTATTGGATAGGAATATCCTTTGTTTTTTTTTTAATTTTTTTTTATGCTATTTGTTCTAATTAGTTGTGCATGATGGTAGAATTCATTTATACATTTTGATAGATCATACATAAATAGAGTGTAATCTCTCATTTTCTGATTATATATATTGCAGAATCACATTGGTCATGCAGTCATACATGTATATGAAGTAATAATGTCAGTGTCACTCTACTATCATTGCTTCCCCTGTACCCCTTCCCCTTCTCTATTCTTCCTTATACCCCTGCCCCATATTGTGAATTAGCATCCATATATCAGAGAAAACATTTGGCCTTTGGTTTTCTGGGTTTGGCTTATTTCATTTAGCATGATATTCTCTAACTCCATCCATTTGCCAGCAAATGCATCCTTTATTAGGGGCTTTTCCCCTTAGACTAAGGTCCCATTATAAATAAGTCACAGGTGACCTGCAGTCGATGTGGCAAGTAACAGGAACAAGTGAATTTGTTACTTTTAAGCAACTGGGAATCACATGCACTTAGACAAGTATTTGTATCCATCTGTGCTCTTGCTTTCCAAACCATTCTCTTTCTTCTTTCAACATGTCATCCATTTTGTTGGTTTCAAATTTAACTTCACAGTCCTTTATTTGAAAGCAGGTGAAGAGCCAGATTACCAATTCAGATGGAGGGTACTCTACTCAATGCACTAATAATGAATTAAATTACTTAAGCTTCTCTGACTTGCTTTGTTCTAACTTGCTATACATGTAACTCTTCTGAGCTATATTTTTATCTAATGAGATAAACTAACTACCAGCATGAAAATATAAATTGTACAATCAAAAGAAGGGCTTTAGTAGCCTATGTGGGGTTCTTCAAAGCAGCCTCAAAAATTCCAGTTTTGTGACTGTTGGAGTGGTGGTTCTATGGGACTACCTACAGTGACTCTTTTCTCTTTCAGCATTTCTTCTAAGCACACCAGGAGTTCATATAAATCTGGGAATGGTCTTGGGTTTTGAAATGAGACCATCCTTAAACTTGTCCATGAAAGATCAGTCAGAGCAGAACCAGCCTGGTTAATTAGTACTTGATTATGACTGGAGAGCAAACGATGCAAATTTCCCTTCTATACCAAGAGAGATAAAGAAAAGAAACTGTTATTTTATCTTAGTTTCTACTCCACCTTCACACTTGAAAAGGAAGAAGGTGTTGATTGAGTGCAGGTTAGTTTGGGGTGGTGATTTCAGCATGCTTGCTAGCAACTGTGGTGCTCTTTTTCAATAAGGTGCTGAGGGCAGAGTGAGCCAGTTTTCTTCACTGTGAATTGAGAAAGTTTTTCAACAACTGATAAAGATAGAAAGAGTTCTGGGAGAAGAAAGTTTCCATATTACATCTATTTCTTTTAAACTTTCTCTTTCCTTTACTGTTTGGTAGTAAATATCCTAAGATGGAAGTGTCTTTTACTTGGAAACTTTAAAGAAACAAAACAGAAAAGAAAGAGGGAAGGGTCAAAGAGTGTTCATACGTACTGAGAAAAGAAATCAGACAAAACTCAAAGTCTGCTACAAGCAAAGATAATGATTCACTCACAGAGGTCCTGACAGTGGAATTGTCTGTAAGCTGGAGCTGCTGAAAACTCCATAGACTTTGTGGTTTAAATAGCTGATATTTATTCTCTTATGGTTTTCAAGGCTAGAAGCTAAAGGTGCCGTTCTGGTGAGGGCTATCTTCCTGGCTTGCAGACAGCTGTCTGCTTGTGTTCTCTCTTGAGAGATCAATATCTTTCACCAATCCTATCAGATAAAAAACTCACCTTTATGATCTCATTTAACTAATTACCTCCTGAAAACCCTACTTCCAAATACCGTTATATCTGAGGTTTGGGCTTTAACATAGGAACTTTGAAAGGGGTAGGACTAGTGAGAGGAAGAGTCATAATTTAGTCCATATCAAAGGTTCTATAGCATCAAAAAAATAAAGAAAAAAAGGCTTAGACAGTCGGATAGAAGGAGTATCATCTAGATATTGCATTCCTCTATCACTTTTTAACCTGCATTTCTAATGACAAGACTGTGGCTATTATTTTAGAAACACATACATATATGCACATACATCTTATAAAGATATAAAAGCAAATACATATACATATGGACATACATTATATATGTGTGTCCATATATATTCACATATATAAAATATATAGAAATATTTATATATATCCTATCACTGGAAATGTGTTATAAAATGAAGACACATTGAAATCCCAGTATATTCCAAATCACAATGAAACCAGAGTAAAAAAAGAGATAATAAACTATGTGAAATTTCATCTTATCAGGAGAAAAAGGAGATGAGAAGAGTTACAAATTCTTAGGAAAATTATTTTTAATATTAGAAGAAATTAGAAATTTCTAAAATTAAGAGGAAAATTCAGAACATTGAGTTCTTAAAATTATGTAAAGATATCCAAAGACCCATC
Source organism: Glaucomys volans (assembly GCA_020662805.1). Taxonomy (NCBI): domain Eukaryota; kingdom Metazoa; phylum Chordata; class Mammalia; order Rodentia; family Sciuridae; genus Glaucomys; species Glaucomys volans. The sequence goes on along the minus strand of JAJEJO010000540.1, from coordinate 10,766 downwards.
AGTAATAAATCAATATTTATACATTGAAAAAGGTCATATGATTCCCATGTAAATTGAAAGTGAGCTGTTGGTTTGCTCTCACTCCACCATCCTGACACTGTTTTTAGACTTAAGATCATACTTATTAACAGGGAAAATACAAACATCACTGGAAAATATTAATGGAAGATAGATTGTTATAAATGACTCCAGGGTCAAATGTGTGCTGGAAATTCTTACATTAAGAACTTACATTAAGAACATTAAGAACTATATTAAATATAAATATAATTTAAATACATTTAAGTCAGCTCCATGTCACAACCTTTCTGCAACCATGACATTGTGATGTGAATCTCCGAGGAAGGACATGGCATCCAATTTGGCTTTCTGTGGAGTGGGGGCAGTGGGGGGGGTCTCTATAATCTGGTCATCCTCATCCTTGGATGGTTCCAGAAACCCTGCAGTGCAATTCTAAATTTATTTTCTAGGGAACAGATCACTTGGTCATATTCAGTAATACAGACAATTTAATTCTGACCATATTTAAGACCGTGTTCCTGCCTCCCCACCCCCATAGCTCAAATCACCTTTGCAGAAAGAGGTCATATGAAATATGAAAGAAAATCTAAGACAGCAGTTTTTTGTTGCAGTCAAAAGGAAAAAAGAAAGTGTATTTTGAAGGAAATGATAGGAAATATCAAGGGTAGATGGCTCAGAATGGTGAGAAGCGGCAGGAGATGCTGGCATTGGTGGAGAAGAGCAGGGTTGGGGCAGAGTATAGAAAATTCTTTTTAATAAAAATAAATCACCTTGAATCTAATTTATTTTTTTACTAGCCACTCAACTGAGAAGCTGTTCCGAAACATGACCAAGAGGATAGAATTTCAAATCAGACCAAATCAGCTTCACTTTCCCCTTCTTCCATTAAAACCTTTGCGAATGTCACTTAGCCATACCTCAACACTTCAACTTCAAGTGGGGATAATAATAGCAGGCAATTCATTGAGTTTTTTGGAGATTAATTAATGCCTTCAAAGCACTTATCTGGCATCTGCTTCACCTAAAGTGACTAAAAAAATCAAGTTATTATAAAAATTCATGACCATAATCATTGCATCTATTTTTAACTAACTGAAACCATATTAAAAAAAAAAAGGCAGAGCTAATATGAATTGTTAGATTTGATAGTCGATTCATATGCAACACTTAGACTTTTTTCACACAAGTATTTTGTTATACTTTTATTTCTTTTGTATAAACACATAATATATGGGGTATATTCAATAATGATCTGAATTTGATTTGTTGATATTTAGCATCTGCAAAGAACCTTGTATTGATTAGGTATTTTCTTCTTACTCCCAATTCTGTTCATCCCAGCTAGAATTTCCTTTTAAGGATGGAGAGGAGTGTTGTAATTACCAGTCAGGGTGGTGCATGACTTCCTCTGATGCTCTTTAGCTTAACTGCCCCACATCAATGCCTTGGACACGTTCAATTTTCTTCATCTTTGCTAACATTTTTTCCTTTTGTCTTATATCAGATGGTACACTTTGAAAAACTTACCCTCAGAGGAAGCTTCAAATATTGCATTTCTTTTATAGCAAAACTCTTTTTTTCTGGTTGTGTTTTTCACAAGTATGACCTGTCTTTAATCATTGCATGACCTTGACAAGATTTAGGATCACAGGACCTTGTCATTTACAGGGACCCTTGGGGATAGATACCCATTTGAACCTAATACAGAAAATTTCTCTCAAACATTGCTGATGAATGGCCAAGCAGCCTGTGAGTATATTTCTGCACAGACAGTGTGCACAATATCTCATGGGGTTGCAAACCACATTGTTAGTTAGCCCAACAAAGTGTCTTATATTTAGCCAAGATATGCCTCCTTACAACTTTAACCCAGGGCTGAAAGACTGAAAAACATACTACATAGTTGGAACATAGTTTGAAATGGACTTTTCAACTCCCAATATTTTCCTGCACTTAACTATGGGTAGTTAGTCATCATCACTCTTGAAAGTAGTTCAAATTGAACATTCTACATATCTCCTGGTGGACAAGAGGCTGTAAGACACTTAGAAAGACTTATGTGCCATCCATCAAGTGCTGTTCTTTCAGGCTCCATTGATTTTTATTATTAAGCACTTATTTCATTTATTTTCCAATTGTTTTACAGACTTGATTCCTATTAAGCATGAGGCTAACTGAAGTTACTTAGAATAGTTCTATGGCTTCCTCATTTATGAAGTTAGAATAATAGGTCTGGGTCCAACTTTACGTAGCAGAGGATATTATTCAAATGCGTAAGGACTTAAAATGTTCTTGTACTCATCAAGATATCATCCAAAGCAATATTAACACACATATATGTGTGAGTTTATAAAAAAGTTTAATCTTTATAACAGCAGCATGTTGGAATTTATGCTTGATAGCAATTGTTAGTGATTGCTTAATAGCAATTGACAGCTTTTAGTTTTTATTGGTGCAGTGTAATTATACACAGAAATGGGATTCATTATGCCATATTCATGCATGCACATGACATAATTTGATCAATCTTATTCTCTAGGACCTTTTCTGTCCAACCCCTCCTCCCTTCCAGTATCTGCTTGCTCTACTGATTTTCCTTCTATTATCATTATTGTCATTATTTAAATTAGTGAATTATTCAGGATTCTTTGTGGCATATTTGCACATGGACATACCATAATTTGGTAGATTTCATTCATTCCCAAGTACTAGTCCATTATTAGTGTTTTAAAGATATTTGTTTATATCACTATCATTGTTTTTATTGGCTTCACAATACCTTATCACAAAGGAATCACTTGTGTACCTTTAAAGAATGAGGAAAATTGATACTTGAAATGAAAACAGCAGAGATGTTTGAAAACAGTTCCAGGTTCTCAAAATTCCATGTCCTTAAACTGTATGCAAACTACACTTTATAGTAAGCACAGGTATTTTGGTTTTTGCTTTCAGGAGGAGGAAAAATGTGAAAGTTTATGGGTAACATTTGGGTGACATGGGAACTGGATGCTTGTAGAGAAATGAGATCCTGAGATCTTTCTTGGTAAACTTTGCATGTTGTTTTCCTGTAGCATAACCAACTACTCTGAGGACTCTAAGTCTTCAGTTAATTATTCCCAAATATGTGTCCCATTTTTTGAATGTTCCTTGGAATCAAAAATTTCCCAAGTTTTCCTCAAATAAATTTTAACAAAACTATTAAAAGATTTTGCAATCTTAAAGTTACATAATGAGAGGTTTCAATCACTATTTGGAAAAGGAAGTTTATCCAAATCTTTCAGGCTTTAAAATCAGTCAGAGAGTAAAGTTCTAGTGTTTAAGGTATTCTTTAATTGTAAAGCATAGTTCAAAGCTAACTAACTTCTCCAATGTTTATAATCACAGCATGTCATTTTTCAGACTAAGTTAGGTACTGCATGTCATTCTAGTTCTTAAGAGCAGGAATGGGTTAATTGGTAATGATTTAGACTATTTTGGGTGAATATTATTCCTGTGCACACTAAACATACAGCAAACCAGAAAGCAAGAAGAAAAAACAGTGCCTTCTGGAATACAAAATCAAAATCTGCACTCTAGCTCTTACTTTGCTGACTTTCCAATAAACAACACTTTACACATTTACTAAGGCTTATGATTTTACTAGGAATCAAGAAGCATATCTCTTTTAAGTCAGAGTTAAATTTGAGGTCTAAATACAATTTAGATAAATAAAAGGTCATTTTTCCACTGACTAATACCATCACTTGAGAAATACTATCTTTAGTGTTGGTTGATCTTAGATGGGTATATTGGGTATACTCCAGTCTTTGCAGGAATTCTGCAAAAACGTCTTGTCTTATGTAAGTCAGGAAGTCACATAGGGTGGAACTACATCCAAAACTGACTCTTAAAGAAAGCACTAAACCATCTTAAATGTAAGTTGAAGCTTAATACATTCATTTTAAAAGTTAATATTTGGGGAATAAGAGTTTTACAAAATATAAATTGGTAATGTCAATTATGCTTGTTAATTTTAAGCCAAAATTGAGGGATAGTTTTATTTAAAAATTTTTTAACTATGTCTAAGACTTAGCCAATATATCTTAGAATAAACTCACTCATGAGTAAAATTAAAAAGGCAGCAAAATTTCCCAATTAGTGACACAATGAAATATGATTTAGCCATTTTGATCTAATAAATATAATAAATATACTTCTATCACATCATGTCACATAAATTGTGAAGATAGATTTGCTAGCATTCTTTTCCATTAAAAAGGAATTTTGGAATATGAAAATACAGATGGTACTGGATAAACCACCAATCTGTGGCTCCATATTGCCATATAAACTCTTCTAAAATAAGTGGCATTCTAATAAAGGAAAAAAAGTCCAAAAAAAATTTCATGCTATACTGCTTGTCTGTTATTTCATAAAATACAAAATTAAAATTATATATGGTATTCATAGCTAGTTTCTACATATCTATCATATAAAAGATGCCTATTTAATTTAAAAGTAAATAAAACATTTAGTGACTTAATGGTGAAAGCTGTTATATGCCACACAGTTCCCCATCCCCCCAGCTTCTGGGTATATACTGCCACATGATAGACATCAAGTACAAATTTCTTGGGAGATTCACAGTTCCAAATCCATAGTTCTTTTCCTGGGCATCCTGTGTTCATTATCAGATCAGCACATGAGGTGAAGGTAGATCCTTTACTGGACTCAAGATGAATCGTACTGACATTTCAGCTGAAGAGACCCCCACTGACATGACTTAAGGACTGTGCCAGGACTCATCTTTTCCCTGTTCCAAAACCTTCCATCTCTTTCAAGGTGTTGATCAAATCATGCACCTAATGAGTATCCTGCATGCTAATTTCAACCTCAGATTTTGCTACCTGGAAGACCCTAAACCATAATTATTGGTGCCAAAAGTGGTCTAAATAAATGAGAATCTAAAATGGAATTTTGGAGCTTTGCCAACTGCCTCCATCTGGCAAAGAAGACCCCACTAGTCGCAGGTGAAGCACAGAGAATCCCTGTGCAATTGATAAAACATTTACTGGTTGTGAACTGCGGTGCTGTACCACTGGCAAGGACTGCATTAACTGGAACAATCTGGCATTCAAGAAATATGTGGTAAATAGTAATCATAATGATAGTAAGATTGAGTGGCTTTTGCAATGCTTGGGAATGATTGATTGACTGCTGCACCCTCTTCAATACCCCTCAGTGCTTAACAAGGATTCCACTGAGTAATAAAGATGTTTGCAAGGTCTCATCTTCCTGGGAATTGGGGCTGCTGTTTCCTGTTGTCTTGTTTAATTTGCCTATGCTTGGGAATAATATTATATTGGATTTCTAGGAATTCTAGGGTCTTAGGGGATTTAGAACACAAGAATCAAACAGCTAATCATACTGGATATAACCAAGAAAGGCCCTTGTTCTGGGGTGATAAAAGTATAACTTGGAAAGAATGCTATGCTCATTTCCAGCAACTTATGCTAAATGTCACTGCGGATGGTGACTACTCCAGATGACCTAGGGCAGAAAAACATGTTGCTCCCACCTTAACTCCAGACAAACAAGTCACAAACAAAGTTGTTAGGGCTAGAGAAATAGTCCCAACAACTCAGATACCATTTGGTCATGCTTATTTGGTTAATGGAAAACCATGATATCCTCCTAGGAAACCAGCTTCAGGTCCCTCAGATTTAGACCCCCCTTTATCTCCCACTGACAGAATACACCTTGGTTGGCATCAACTATATTATAATGGAAAATGTACATGGAAAGCTCATCTCCCCTTTTTAAAATATTTAAAATATGTGAGACCCTGGTGTTTGCTTAGTTGCTCTGAACAGATTTCTTGTGCAAGACAGGTTAATGCTTACTAGGCAAAAGTAGGAGGTGTAATCTAGCAAGAGCTATTGTTCCTGTTAAACTAGTTATTAACCACATAGTGTAAGCTTATATGTTGTTCATAGAAATGGCTTCTGCGTATGATGTTTCCAGTAATATAGAAAGTAGAACTAGTTAAAGATTACATAGAAGAATACTTAAAAATATTGTGAAGAACTGATAGTATTTAGTCTGCTAATATGTTTTGCCTATTGTATTGTAGTTTGCGTCAGTTTCCTTTTGTGTGGTCTCAAGGTATTGTACTCATGCTAGAAATTAACATATAAAAATGGTGAGTGGAAAAATAAACTTAGAACTTAGCCTCAGATCACTGAGTCTGTGTTGCTTTGTTCTCCACCTCACCGATGTTATCCCACTCACCAGAGACCGCCACGACCCTTGTGCTAGGGCTGGACCCCGGCAATTGACAATTTAAAAACTAAATGTTAAAACCAGAGGCCTCATTGATTGCATATAAAGAGAGTCTCCTCTCATGTAGCTGGAAAGCAGAATAAACTGATGAATAGACATTGTCCATAATTGCAAAAGTAACAGAGCTTCAAAAAATGAAAAAAAATTCCAACCAAGGCAGTTCTGTCATGTGAACCTGGATTGATCCAGGATCCTGGATTGATATATAGAAGGAGACTATCTGAATGGATACCACAAATATTCTTAATCTCCAGATTTTCTGAACCTCTGATCTTGTAAAAATGGCCTGTCCTTTCCTTTCTAAAACAGTACTTTCTAGTTAATCCAGGAGCTCTCCCCCAACTGATAGAGTCCTCTGTCTTAAAGGACAACATGCACACATCACAGTTTCAGCTTACCTTTTCTCCTAGAAGTCAGGTCAACAAAAATAGGGTTGACTTAGAACAAAACCCAACTTTTGTATCAAATAACAGCAGTTCTCACCTGAGAAAACCATAGAATGGTCTGTGTAATAATGCAGTGGATTCTCTAAATTAGAAACTATACTAGGCTAGAATGGGGATCCATCATTCATAAAGTATCATGTCTTTTAAATGAATTGCGTTACTACCTGAACAAGTAGAATCCAATCCAGGAATATTCCTGCATTTTTCTCACATATGAGAAATGATTAGATTGTTTAAGAGCTATAACCTAGTTGATGGGTTGATCCATTTATGGATTCATAATTTGATGGACTAATGGGCAGTAACTGTAGGCAAGTGGGTCATGGATAAAGGAAGTAAATCCCTTGGTACATACATGCCTTTGGTGTTTATAATTTGTTCCTGGTGCCTCACTTGCTCTCTGATTCCAGGTGATCTGAGCTGAAGTTTTCCTCCAATGTGTACTTCCATCAAGACGTTCTGCCTTATCTAAGGCCCAGAGCAATGGAGTTGGCCAACCATGGACTAAAACAGTGAAGTCAAAATAAATATTTACTCCTCTAAGTTGTTCTTGTTGAGTATTTTGGTCACAGCAATGAAAAGCTGATTTAAACAATCCCTTTGAACTCTAACATGGAGTGACAACCTGAAAATTTCAGAATTTTCATGCTACTGCTACAAAACCAATGAACAAAAAGAAAAATCATGGTGATATCCACGGTTCACCTTTACCATCAGGAGAAGTCAAGATGCTGAGGGGGCAGGTTGAAGGATATCTAGCACTTAAGTGGTTGGTTTGTGTCCTTTCTCCTCCTTAATACAGACATTATCCAATGACTGCTCAATATGTCTCTACCATCCCACCTCAACTCTAGGATCTCTGACGTGACATCTCTAACTCTACAGCTCCCCATATGACTGGTAGATTATTTTCCAGGGCTGCATAGTACTTCAGCATCCTCCTGTGTACAATACTGATTCCTTCTTTTCTCTTCTAAGGGTATAAATTCTAAGATCCCTTCCTAAAATATACCCTTCCAACTAACCTCCACAGCAGCCTATTTTCCAGGGAATCCAACCTGTGTTCTGAATTTTTTCACAAAGAAATCATTCCCATGATCTATCAAAATCTTTGGCTGAAGCCATCCAGAAACTGTTTCATTTCAATTATTGTCATTTTCATTCTAAAAGTTGCAGTTTTATTCTTTTTTATAGTTTCTGTATTTCTTATAAGACTCCCTATGTCTTCACTTATTAAAATTATTTCCTTATAATTCTTTAAAACATTTATACCAATTGTTTTGTGTTTGTCTAGAAAGTCCAATTCCTGGGTCATTAGCATATTCATTACATCGTATATCTTCTTTCTTCCTCCTCTTCCTCCTCCTTCTTCTCCTTTTTTTGACTATAAACTGCAATTTCTTTTTTAATTTGTAATTCTAGTGATTAAAACTATAGAATATTTTGGGGTGAAAACTAGAGAAGAAAGTGGAAAAGAAAGGTAGGGAGACAGATCTCATGAAAATCAAAGGGAGGTTAATAGAGGAGAGAAAAGAAAGGGCAAAGGGGGAAGAGAAGGACAAGGGAAATACTGAGGAATGATATTGGCAAAATTATATTACTATTTCAAGTTTGTATGTACAAATATGTAACAATAAATCCCACCATTATGTTCAATAATAATGCATAAATAAAACTATTAAAACTATTTGATATTTTGGGTAACAAAATCAATGTAAAGAATCTGGACCCTGTTATCATCTTCAAAAAGTATTGATTCATGTTTTAGCAGTCAGATCAATAATTTCCTGATCAATAAGTTAAAGCAATACTACAAGGAAAAAGTCTTTATATGCATTGGTTTAAGAAGAAGAGGAGGGGCTAGGATAGTAGCTCAGTGGTAGAGCACTTGCCTAGCACATATGAGGCACTGGGTTCAATCCTCAACACCACATAAAACTAACTAAATAAAATGAAGGTATTGTTTCTATCTACAACTAAAATTTTTTTTAAAAAGAAGAAAAAGAAATCTATTGTCATTTCATGAGACATTTACATTTAGAATACAGAGGGAAATTTATTAATCCATTAAAAGTACTAGCATAATATCCTCCAAGCAGGGAGCCACCAAAGCCCATGTCTGATCAATAAAGTTCTTGAATATAAGTGAACCTGGATTTATGATGTTTGTAAGAATATGTAGAAATTTAAAGTGTTTTCTAAGTCCTCCTAACTTTAATGGGCACAATTCCAAATTTAACCTTCACTGACATTTTATAAAAGTTGTTTTTGGATATGCTAGTGTAGGTGTAGAGCATATTTCACTCTAAGGTACCGTCCATACTACCTTCCTGGTCATCTCACTGCCGTAGATGTTTATGAGTTCTGCAGTGAGCCCAGCTTACTCCCAGTCTACTATCTCTGTTCCACTCTCTTATCTGTAGCAGCTACCTGGATTATTCCAGGTGGCTATGTTGCATATGTGCCTATATATATGCCTTTTTGCCATGAACCTGTAGGGGATCCACACATGGGCTATGGATGTTCCCCATTTAGGGGACATCACGCTAGTACTTTTAATGGGTTAATACATTGTCATTGTTATTCTAAATGTAAATATCTCATGAAATTTCTGTTTGATTAACCTCTTAAGTAGGACTCACACCTGCAATATTCCTGGATTCTCCTTCCCTCTCAACAAGATGCTGTTTTCTTACTTTGTGAGGCTAATACTTGATGTTTCCTCAGAATAACTTTCATCTGCTTCCCTGCTCTTCCACCTGATGCTTATCTATCTAAACGTAAAATACTGAGAGGGAAAGAGACAGAGACAGGAGAAGTGGAGATACAGAAGGGGGAGAAATGGCAATATAAACATCATGAAATCAGTTGTACAGGCATTTCTAATTTTGTTTTACAGAAAGTAATGACTATCTCCATCTTTTCTACTAACTACTTGACAAGACAAAGAGCCCAGTTCTTTCCATGAAAGAAGTTTAAGAATGATGCCAATAAACACTAATAGTAATTTGTAGGAAGAAGTGATTAATTCTGCATGAAACAAAGATAGGAGAAGGCACCTATTCATGAAGTTTTATGGCATTCAAGTTGTACATTGAAAGTTGTGATCCTTCATTTTTGATAAAATACATTCATTCAACAAAGAGTTATTGAATATATACTTAAATTGCCTCAGATACTGAAAAAATAATACTAATCAAAAAGAAATGTTTCATCTTTATTCAAGGAATTTGCATAGATATGGGATACACTACTAAAGTAAGCATGCATATATAATGAATAACAATTTTAAAGAACTGTGCAATCAAAACACGGTGTCATGGCAAGGAAACCGACCTAGATGGAAATTTCTTTTAAAAGGTGAGATTGAATTGTGATGTGATTGATGAGAAGCTTTACATCAGTGAAAGGAAAGGTAGTGGATACATTTGCAAGTAAAGACTCGAGAGTGCAGACAGAAAATAAACTTGTGTCGACGGGGCCTCAAGAAAGGTCAAACTACCAAGGCATTTATATTACGATGAGATATCTATGGAAGAAGGTGAAGAAAACAAAAATGTTCAGTTAAAAAAATTAGGAAGAAAGTCCAGATTTTTCTTACAGAATGGAGATTGAAGGAGTGCTGCTAGTACGAAAGTTATACACAAAATTCTTCTGATTCTGGAATAATAAGAGTAATTACGTCCCTTTTAGCTATTGCTACATAGTAATACATTTATCATGTGGGCTTTTTTCTTTCTTTCACAACAATTGTATAAGCTTGGAATTGTTTGTTTTCTTTTGCTCATTGGAAACAAAACCTCATAACTCAACATGTACTAGTTACGTATCTTGACCAGTGTTTTATACCTTTGTCAGAAAAAATCTGTCTAGGTAGAAAAACAGAAAGAATATTTCACTTTTACTGGAAAAGTGTTTGCTTGACTTTTGAGATTTGTCCTTAACAGACATCAAAGCAAGATCATTCTAGGACTGGGG
>JAJEJO010000539.1:398449-451893 GCA_020662805.1 Glaucomys volans | reverse complement strand
CCTATTTTGTATTTTATGTGATCCTCCCACCTCAGCCTCCCTAGCTGCTGGGATTACCCAACATCATTTTAAACAAACAAAAAAATACCCATATTTTTTAAAACTGATATCTGTTTGGAGCTTGTTAAATTCTTAGTTTCACACCAAAAGGAAAATTTGTGTAACATATAAAGAAGAATTGAGGAGTTTATAAATGGAAAGACAAAATTTGGAGAAGGAAAGTCTGATGGACAATAAAATAAATACCCATAAATATTTGAAGAGCTTAGACCCAGGGGCTAATGTGCCATAGATTTTGTCTCATTATCAAATTTTCTTCTAAAAAAACAACGACTTCCTTATAATGAGAATTATGAAATAGAAGAACGAGCTCTCATCAGAGGCTTCAGAGTTTGAAGGAAGATGGTTTGTGTGACAGGGACATTCTCCTTCTGATGGATTGGCACAGGCTTGTTGAAGCCATCAGTGATGGAGAGAGCATGCTGTCCTTCCTGTCCTCTACTTCTATTAAGAATGTCAACAGCTAGAAGGGAATACTCATTAAGGTGGAAGAAGAGGGTGAGAAGGCAGCCTGTGGGCCCCCAGCCAATTTTATTTTGTTTTCATGTAATAACATCCCTGGCTGCTGTGACCATGTTCTTTATATCTGGGAACCCTTTCTGAAATCCATATGTGATTCCATTTTATGTTCTCTACTGAATTGTGCTATTTCAGATATAGAGAATGTTGGAAAGGTCAATAGCTATGGCTTCAAGGAGGGAAGGCTGTGGTTCAAAGGTTGGTTCTTCCCTCCCTCCCTCCCTCCCTTTCCCTCCCTTCCTTCCTCCCTTCCTTCCTTTCTTTCTTTCTTTCTCTTTTTTTGTGGTGATACTAGGCAAGTGCTCTACCACTGATCTACAACCCAGCCCTCATTACTCTTGTAATTGGAGTATTGTAAAAGGTGTTAGTGACAAATGGGCCACGTGCATTGCTTTCATTCAGGCTCATGTCCCACATTAAGGCCTATAAACTGTGTCCTCACACTTGAGTACAAGAAAAGTGGAAATTCCCAAGTTCATCTGGTTAAGAAAGATATACTTTGTTACTTTACTATTTTAAGAACCATATTGTTTACTAAAATTAGTGAAGACGGTAGCCTTCCATGTAGGAATTCCTCTTCTAGGTATCTATCCTACAGAAGAATCCATATGTTTATACAACAGGATTTGTTAAAATGTTATCGGTCATCCTAATGAATTAATAGCAACTTTAACATAATTGAAAGGTTAAATTTTCTGTGGTATATTCAGATCATGCAATATTAAATAATAATTATAAAAAAGAAGTAGAGTTATATATTTAGATATAAGAGATCTTAGATATATAGATACATGAAAAATCAATTTTCACAAATATTAAAAGAACACAGTTTTATTTATGTAAATAACAACACATCAAACTATATTATATATTGAGATACAGATTTAAGGTTGAAAATTTATTATATTCCAGTCATTGTATTAATGGCTTTATAAAAACAATCTGATTTAAAACTCATACTAGATAGATCTGATGCTTACTATTATTATCAATATTAGAGAAGAGGAAACTGACATACATGCCCAATGGTCATTATGTGAGAATATGAAAATACACAGAAAAGAGGGAAATTCATAAAACTGACGATAGTTCTATCATGGGGGGTCTACCCTCATGACCTCATCTAAAGATAATTAACTTTCAAGTACCCCACCAAAGTACCATCACTTTGGGGATTAGGTTTTCAGCATGTGAATTTTGGGGTACTCAAACATTCAGTCTATCTCTCATCTACTTATTATCAATCTATTATTTATCTATCTATCTTTATTGCATGCACACACATACACATATGAACCCAACTTTCTTTTCAAGTAAGAGAAAAATAGAAATGGAAAGAAAAAAAGTAAAGAGAGAAAAGGGACTATTTTTTTTTCTTTTAAGCTTTATTTAAGCTTCTCATATTGGAATAAATGAGAAGTTTCCCATTGCCTTGAAGTGTGCCTTTTGATTCACATTTATAATGTTACCCTGAAACGCTGCTAGAGTCTTTTGTCCATGTCTTTGTAGCTTTAGCTTCCTCAGGACACACCAGGCTCATGGAGGTAAGAAGTTAGGGATCAGCCAGCGGCACAAGGGTAAAGCAAACACCACTTTTGTACTCCTAGGAAGGAGCGGAGTTCAAAGACCAAAGAATAATTTTATTCATCCCAAGTTTCCAGGCCACACCTTGGAGAGTCAGCGAGGTTCCCCTCAAGTGTACATCGTTTACCTGGCAGGGTCCCAGGTGGTTGAGAAGTTCTCCTTTATGATTGTCCTCGTGTCCCTATCTGAACACAGCCCCGTTACACCCCCACCCCCATGCTATGACATATTCAAAGCTCCTCACCTACTTGCTACCTTTGGTTCCAGGTCCCCAACACATCAAAGAAAGAATTCTCTCTACTGCTAGTATTGGCATTTTAAATTTGTTTGGTGTGTACACACAGGCTCTGCAGAGAAAATTATAACACTTTCTACAAAAATAGTACTGCTCTGGAATAAATTGTGTCAAATTTCCCCAGGACGCTCAGAGGATGCTTTAATAGTACTAGCTAAAGTTTTCCCTTTATGCAATCTCTCACTGGAATCCAAAGGTAGTGCCCATAACCGTGGGGTTCTTTGGCCTTGAGCTGTGTTCCCTACTTGGACACTCTGCTCTGAAGGTAGGGGAAGACATTCTCTCCTCTCTTCTCTCAAGAGTCAACACATTAGTGTCTTAGAACTCAACTTTAATTGCTTTCCATTAATTCTTCAAGAAGGCCTATCAGAGGCACATACAGACCTTACCTCCCAATATACAACTTGGGCTCTCATTCCCAATTTAGACATGCAGATTTAGTTTCCTGCTTCTCTTTGTCTCCAGATACTTCTAAAACACTTTCCTAATGATAAAGTTGGGAAAACAGGACTTGTCTGGAATGTGTGTGCTCCTTAATCTCTTGAAAAGTTAAAAAGAAAAAAAAAACAGTGATGTGTTTATTTACTATATATTCAGCCTTGATGAAGATAAAATATGGAAAAATACATTTATATAAACATTCTATTATGACAAAAACATTTCTCCTTCTCCCTTATTGCATTCTTGCACGTTGGGTATTTTTTAGTGTGAACGAGTGTGTATACTCCACTTTGAAGTTAAAGTTCTGCTGTAGCTTTGTCCTCTAGAAAATTGGGAAAGATAATATTTGACTGTGTCAATGACATACACTTTCATTCTGGTGTGTTCTTTTCTCAAGACGAATACATCTAAAAGAAGATAGAAATCATCTTTCATGAAACTACAGGACACCCATTAGGCTGGCCATATGGAAACAAAGAGGAAACTGGTGTTGGTGAGGATGTGAGAAAATTGGAATCCTTATGCATTGTTGTTGTCTTTATTTGGTCCTCAGTCTCTCTTGAAAGGTAGACCTTCTGGTACACAATTCTAGTTGGACCTTTTGGCATTTAGAACCAGTATCCAGATTTGGAAGATTTTATTTTGCAGGCTTCTGACTTCCATTATAACTGATGAGAATTCTGCTATCAGTTTACTTGTTGTTCCTTGAGGGTGAACAGCATGTTCTTTTTGGCTTCTGCATCTATGGTTAGTATTATTATCATTTTTTGGTATTTTACAGTTTTACTATAAAGTGGTGTTATAGTCTGGGTGCTGAATGTCCCCCCAAAGGGCCATGTTTAAAGACTCACTCCCCAGCTTGGTGTTTTGGGAAGGTGGTGGATCTTTTTGAGGTGTCAGCTAGTGGGAGTTTTTTAGGTCCTTGGAGAAATGCCCTTGCAATGTACTGCAGGACCATGGTCATCTACTTTCTCTGGTTTGCTCCCTGGCCACAAGGTTAGTGATTTTGTTCTACCACATGCTCCTTACCATGAAATGCGGCCTCACTACAGCCCAAAAGTTATGGAACCACATCATTGTGGACTGGAACCTCCAAAACTGTGAGCCAAAATAACTTTTTCTCATTATATGTTAATTATCTCAGGTATTTTGTTCTAGTGATGGAAAGGATAGTGATACAAGAGTCTATTATTATTATTATTATTTTAACTACTTCGAAGTAATTTTTTTTATTTTTTATTTTTTTATTTTTTTGCCAGTGTGGATTCTTTTCTTCATGCTCTCTGGAATATTTCTCAGTCAATATCTTTTCTATGTAACCTCTCATCCATTCTCTGCTTCTGGGACTCTGATAATCTTTTTTCTAGATCTACTTGCTCTGTCTTCCAAATCTCTTAATATTTTCCAACTCTTTGTCTTTGTATATAGCATTTAGAATTAGTGTCTCTATTTTTCCAGTTCAACAATTCTCTTTAATTTCTTTAAATATCTTGTGCAATTTTTTATGACCTCTCACAATTTCAGTATATGAAATTCTATGTAGATTTAAATTTCTTGGTGTTGTATATGACTTCTCCTTACTTTCACTGGAGTTTTTCTCTTTTTTCTTTCTTTTATTTTTTTTTTCACTTGAATGCTTGGTTGAGTTTAATCTGTGGAAAACTTGATGGCCCAAATTGATGATTCTTTTTCCAGGGAGGGTTTGCATTTAATTCAGCTTGGGCCCATGGCTATTCCCAGACAAGGCTAGCTTTTGGATCAGAGTACTTCAGAACCAAAGGCCAGTTTTCAGCTCAGGGTGTTTTGTTTTGTTTTTAGAGATATCTTTGCAATTTGTCAACCTAGCAATGCCAGTTGTTTGTTAATATAGAATTTGAAGTAAGAGAGCCACTAAGGGTTTTGTGTCTTTGTATTACTGGCAATAGAAATTTCTACTTTAAATTGGTTGACTTTATAATTTGCCAAATTTATTTGAATACTAATGGGCCTAGGAAATAAACAATAGGAAATAGTAGATCCTTTAACCCTTTACCACAAACCAAATTCATTTTAACAATATGATGAAAAAAAATTTTTTTCGCATCCAGAGAGGAACATTAAGCTAATTTCTCTGTGCATGTTCCTTTGATTTAGTCACAGAACCAAGCCTGGTTTCTTTTGCTAAAACAAGAGCTAAAGTGCATGCTTTGGGCCTTGTCCCTATTCAAGTGACAGTGTTTGTGTTTGTCAACCTAAAAAACATGACAAATCATCCAAAGAATAATGCTATTTATTGGGCAATAACCAAGAACTAACTGCTTTGGACATATGCACACAATAGTAAACTATGAGCATGCTCAAGAGGTCCAGGAAAGAAGAAGGTTTGAAAGGCAGAAAGAAAAAGGGAGAATGAAAGGTTGAGAAAATTTATGTAAGCTGTTTTGATGCAGGATTTGACGTCAGCTGTTTGGTAGAGCTGTTGTTGGCCAGTGGCTGATGAGAGAATCTTGTCTGAATTGTTTTAGTCTTAAAGAATGTTAAAGATAACCTTTGTTACAGAAATCTATACATACATGTGAGGCATGGACAGTATGGGTGTGTGCTGAGCAAGAAGAAATCTCTTTGGGGCCTTTAAAAAGTTCTTGAGAATGTTCTTATCTTAGGCAGGCATGAGTCCTTCCCTTTCATAAACTCTAGATCTAATTCTGTCTGGACCTGAAAAGAATAATTTCATCTTGGTTTCATTAACTTTCACATATTAAAGAATACATTTTAAAAGTTAGTAAAATCATGACTCTTATACAGATGCAAAATGAACACCTGTCAGTGACTTTATTTAACACACATATATGTAAATGTTAAAATACATATACATAGGCAAGTAAGGAAAGCTGACATGGGTTAATAAAAAGATGGAAAATCAGTCTAAACAAGGCCAATAATCACTGAATTCTACTGTGCACTATTACTTTTGCATTTTTATGGACAAAATCATTTGCATGATCAGTTTTCTGTTTTTACAACTAATACAATTTTGAAATAGCAAAAAAAAAAAAGTTGAAGATAATCTGGATGAGCCCATTAGAAAAGAATCTAGTAATTTTTTTTTTTGGTCCATTTAAAATTCTTTCACAATCTCCCCCTACATTTACTTCTTTGTGTGTTTAATTGTCTTTCAATTTCTTGACTAAATATCATCTTAACAATGTGAGGCATGCTGTATCTCAGAAGCAGCTGGACAGTTGAGGGAAAAGAGAAATAGTTTTCATGTCCGATTTTAAACTGTTAAGAAGAATTTTTAAAGACCTGAAAATAAAGAAAAAAAAAGATTCTGGTGTTCTTTCAATGGAATGACAGCACCACCCAGCAGGTTGTCCTGTGGTAATTATTGCATTTTACAAGGAGTACACTGTTGACGCAGTCACTAGCAATCCATACGGGCAGAAGGTGGCATCTGGAAATGATTTCTGCCCATCGCAATGCAAATAATTCCAGTTTAGAACTATTCAAATGAAGTTTGTTTCCAGGAGAGAATATAAGTCTATGTAATCATAGTCTCATTTGAGCCACTTTTGACATCTTACTGGTTCTAGCATTAATTCATGAGTTTTATGAAAATCTTTGACACATTCACTTTATAAGGGTTATGACTCTAGTGCTTTGAAAACTATCTTTTAAAGATGTTCTGATTAAACAGTGTGGGGCTATAAAAATGCTTCTATACCTGAAAGTTCACCAACTATCTCAGGACTTCCTCCTAGTCCCTCCCTAAATACATAAAAGCACAAAACACTGAAATCTTCATTCCAAGGGTCCAGAACCACTTCTAAATCCCTCTCTGAGATTTACCTGGAGAATCTATGTTCTGTTATCATTTTCTGTGTTACTATGACTTAGTAACATTCTTGAAAAATGAAAGGTCCTGCCCAGGCTGATGCAATTCCATGCCACCTTTGAGATGCCACTGCTGGTCTTACACTTATTGATAAGTGTGTAGTGAGGGTAAAGAAGAGAAGAAGAGGAAGAGCAGAAGAGGTCCTTGCTCCTGGTATTGCAGTTCTTCCACCAGGGTGCTGCTGTGGGCCAGTGTCTTCTACCACCCACAGCCACTCCAGAGATTTATGACTTATCAACAAGAGTATTCACACTCTTCCTTATCAAGTCCAGTTGTCATTCCCATGAGAATAAAGCCCTCAGGCACATTTGATGTTCACATTTTAGTTTAGAACCGTCATCCTAATCAAAGGTTTGAACATGAGCTTGTCAAAGACTGTAGCCAATAGCAGGGGATTCCTGATTCCACTTAAAGATCCCATTCATATTCTTTTTCACTGTTTAAAAATATTTTTAAGGAAATGAATCTTGGGATAATAATTGTCCATCCATCATTAATTATGTTCCCCTTATTTATACTCTTCTAACAGCACAAGTGAGCTTGCTTCCCTATCTGAAGTCCTTTTTCCCTTCTTACTTCTTTATTGCCCTTATTCTCATTGCCAGTGTTTCATTTTCTCATTAATGTCCTCCATTGAAAAGTGACCTTTATATTTCTCTCCAAATAACTGCTCTGGCCTTAGTCCCCAGAGACACCTTCCTCATGTTCTCTGTAGTTGACTTTTTTTTTTTTTCCTTTTATTTCATCAGTTCTTTATACCCTCCAATGAACACTTGAGAGTCTATGTTTTGGAAGTCAACTGCTAATTAACACATCTCTTTTTGACTCTGTGAGACTTACATATTGTGTATATCTTTATAAATTCTTGATCATTTTGGCAAGAAGAAGCTACAGAGTCATTATCTTCAGAAGTACACATTTCTTCTTTACAAAGAGAAAATTGTTTATGGCTATTGGATGGATAGATGCTTTGATTTTCTGACTCTCACTACTCTCATTATACTTATCATTCATCCACTTGTTGGAATGTATTTATTGATGCTGGCTATGTGCAAGGCAGTGTGGATAATACTTGGAATAAAAACGGAGGATGATACCACAGTTGGCTGTTAGGGGCTCCTGGTCTGTTGAGTGCAATAGGCACCTAAAATAATGAAATATAGTGCATTTTACTAATACAATGTTAAGAAAGCCCCTGAGAACACCAAATGTGTCTTTTGTTGGGCAATTGGAGATGAGAGAAGACCAACAGAGGGAGGAAAGTGTCATATAGTTATCTCACAAGATGTTTGAGCAGATATCTTGAGAGAAGATTAGGAGTTCTCCAGGTAGGGCACACTGAGATGGGGAACATATAAGGAAGGAAAAAGTAGCAAGTTAGAATAAAGAAACATGGAGAACCATGGCATTTTGAGAAAGCCACAATTGGCTGTAAGGAATGTTGCTTTGGGGAGCAAGGGGAGGTGGGAGCAGAATGTACACAGGACCAGAGCAATAATTCTTATATGTGATGCTCCTGGATTTCCACTTGTTCTTAAGGGAATGATGAAATACTGGAGACTTTAAAGTCTGAACAGGTATGGAAGCAGTTTGAAAGGTTATCAGAGGAATGCAATTTCCAGGACACAGGAACTATTTAGTAGTTAGTTTAGGTGAAAGATTAGTGAACCATGGAAGTAGAGATAAGAGTGCAAATTCATAAGAACAGGCATCCAACAAAACCTTGTTGAACATCCATCAGCCAGATATAGGGATTAAAAGGGAAAGGGGTCAGAGTTTGTAGATCAATTATGTTTGTGGAGGGAAAGGCAGAAATGAGTCAAGAATTTTTGAGGTTTTTCACTTGGGGCACCTTTGTAAATCTTGGTTCATTGATCAAGACGTGTGAATTTAGGAGGAGGAAAAGGATGGGCAGTGGTTAGGTGGGAACTTAGTTCAGTTAAGACCATTACAGAATGTTAGTTTCCTGGTGGTCATCAGAATGAACTTGAGAGAGCAAACAGTACTTCAAAGGAAAAGATGCTAAGCCCTGTGCTAGGTGCTTCAGGCTGGTGTAGAGGGGCCACTGTAAAGACATTTCAATGATTTAGGAAACTTATTTCCATTCTGGATTCTGGTAGTTTTCTTTACTGGAAGTTCCTCTTGATTACAAATTTTGTACTGCGTTCTCTAGTCACATAGAAATAATCCAGGAATTGCTCTAGGATTCTTGGAAGAAAATGTAAAAATATGACAAACACAAATGCAGAAACCATGGCATGAGATAATAAGTGGTCGGTATAACCATGTAAGTTGGTATATCTGTGGCTGACCAAAGTCCTTGAAGCCTTCAGGCAAGTTTTCCATAAATTCCAATTTACACTTGACAATTGGTATTTCCCACATAATATATTTTTAAAATGTTAAACACAGATTTTGACAAATTCATGGTCAGTTATGGGCTGTGGAAGACAAAGGAATGGGCAGTCTGTGAATAGAACTGGGCGCTGTATATTCCTGGAAGAACCCATGAAAAACAAGTAAGATTTAATACCTTTTTTTCAATAAGCATGTGACTGAAACAGACACTAAAATAAAATCTGAAGAAACTTGATGATTTTTGTAAAAGAGACAAAGGTTGAATCAAGGTATATGGGACCCTTAAAGGATATATCCAACTCAATAACAGTTGCAAAAAGGCAAGGGTAGAGTGGCGACCATGCTCAGAGGAGGTGATGTTGGCCCCAAGAGTTTGATGGTGGGCAGTGGTTAGACAGATCAAAGGATGTGTGAAAGGCATTTCAGAGAGAAAAGGCATAAGAATACAGAAGCAAGACTAGCTGCCAAGTAAGTGAACACATGGAGCTCTGCAGGAGTCTAGAAGGTTAGAATTTGGAGGAGGAGAGAGCTGGAGCAGGAGTCCTGAGGAGTTTGGAGCAGTTGGTTGAGCTAAAGAACTTCTGCCCCACCCACAGAGGATGCCTAATGCTCTCCTGTGATGCTAAGCAGGGGACCAATGGGCCACCCAGCAGCTATGTGGAAGACTGATGAGAGAGAGCCTGGAGAAGGGAAACTTAATTAGCACTTGCAGTAGATCAAGTGAGAGATGGTGAAGGCCTAAATCAAATTACAATAACAGGGATGGAGAGGAGGGGAAGATCCAAAATATATATTAGTGGGATAAAATGGACAATCAGCTGAGACTTTGGGGCTGTTGTTCAAGGTGGAGAGTGAAAAATAAGCGAACATGGGAGATGTGGAATGTGAAGCTCAAGTTCCTTGAAGAAGCCCTGTCAGTATTAAAGATCCTGACAGGGAGAGCATGTTGGTTGTGAGTGATGGAATCTTATGGGGTAAAAGAAAAAAAACTACCTTGGGCTATCTTAGTCCCTTTAATCACCATTCACTTTCAACCTTTGTGTCTGACCTAATCTTCTTGAGACTGGCTATTAGCAAACCTCTGGAATGTATCCCTAAGCTTGGCAGCCCTCTAGTCTCCACCAACCCCATAGCTAGGAATGCTGTAACATCTGAAACTGAGCAAAAAGATTTCCCCCTTTTGTTTAAACCTTGTCTTATCTGATCCCCCCCCCCCCCAATGTATTTGGTAAATGTGTTAATTTGTGACCTTCTTTGTTCTTTGACTGTAAAAGTACAGGTAACCTTGTCCAGGGTAATTTGAATCCATAGTTTTGAATCACGATCAGTCATATTTGGCTGAGAATATTGTCTTATTTCCTTAAAGCAGAGTTGCTATTTTATATCAATAGGAAATAGGATGAATTTAACCATAGGCATACTAAATTTGAGGTCTCTGAGAACATCATGAGAGCTGTCCAGACTAGAAACAGATTTAGGTCCTTGACTACAGGTGACAGTCACGATGGTGATGGTGATGACAGGGACAATGGTGCCAGGCTTGCTGGGCACTTCCTCTGTGTGAGGTACCATACTATCTCACATTCAATAGGTTAGGTGATTCTTGCCCTACTTATTCTTAATAGCTCCTGACACTGTTGGGTATTGATCCTTTTGCTCAATTGTTCAGTGTCTGCTTAACACTGTAACAGAAGTGCCACACGGACAAGGATTTTTAAGATGGTATTCATCACTGCATAGTACAGAGGATGTACTCAAAAAAGGCTGATGAATACATGAGAGAAACTTTGTGATAATTGTTTCCATTTTATGGGTAAGAAAACTGAGGCTCAAGGGATTACATGTATTGTCCCAGGTCACATGGCTCATTGGTAGAAGTGTCCAGATTCAAATGAGTGTCTCCATTGTCTGGAAGGTAGGATCTTAACCACTCTCCAGACCAATACTAGCACAAATGCTTATTAAAACCACAGGAAGGTATGAATTTGATTCCCCAGCATGAATGTGTACAGTGAAAAACACAAGAGAGGCAAAGAGGAAATCCTATATAGCCCCAACTGTTGTGGAAGGAAGAAGCTCCAAAGAAAATTTAAGAGCAGTACTAGAGAAGTAAAAGGAGCTAGGTAAAGGAATGGTGTTCCAGAAACTGAAGAAGGACAGCATGCCCTTCTTCAATGAGGGAGTGCTCAGTAGTGTCGAACTCAACTTATATTTCCAGTAAGGAGGACTCTGGAAAGAGTCCATAAATTCGGTGTCCTGTGGCTGACAATGGCTTGAGAAGTTAGATACAGGTGTTCATCAGAGCAGTAAGAAATAGTGGAGACCATGGGATGATGTAACAGAAGCCCATTCACAGGTGAGGAATGAATGGAAGAGAGCAGGGGTCCTGGGGTGGACAACAGTGCCCATTAGTTGGCCATGAGAGCAAAGTGAAAAACAGGACTATGACCAGTAAAAAAGAGGTGAGGGAGCATTTCTTTATTCAGAGGGAAGAGGATCCAGCTCTTTGGCTTGTGCTTGACACAGAATAAAAGTATGTGTGTCTGTGGGGTGTTCGAATGGTTATTTATGTGTTTAAAGAGTGACTGAATCAACAGAATCTAATAATGGCTGTAAATCTGCTTTGTAAATTGGAAAATGCAAAGTAAATGTGATGAGTTATTACTCTCCGCTATGCTTAATCTTAGGAGGATTGTGCCTTCAAAATCTCCACCTTATGCTATAGGAGTGGAAGGTTCTCACTGTGAAGAGCCCCATCACTTCTTCCGCTGTCTTGAGGAACTATGTGTCCTGCCCCACACCACTATCATTATGGGGGAAACCATCACATCCCTCGAGGAGAGGGAAGGTATTTTGCATTATTGTCTCTCTGCCACTGTCCCTATGCTTTGAAGGAACTCGAGAGGATCCAACAATGCAGGCCCTTCCTGACCACATGGTCAGTCCACTCCCCCTTTGGTGAGGCATGAGCCTGTCCTTTTGCTGCTAACAAAAGTGGAGATTGTCCTACACTCCATTCCAGGGATGGAAGTCAAAACCAGCTACATTATTGGCAGAGCCCAGCACAAAATGAAAACAGGTGGGACCTTGTTCAACTACAATTATGAACGTCCAGTCAGTGACAGCAGAACATTAAACCAACTGCAGGTCCTTAAAAGCATAAAGTCCCATCCCAGGGCCCCAGATGTGAGCTCAGGAGGCCATCTTTTTGCAGGACCAGCTACCAAAGGTCCACTGTTTGAATGGATGCTTTGGTTCTCAGAGCATGACGTATCTTTGCAAATGTGACTATTCCTGAAATTTTTCTATTGAAGTAATTTATTTCCTCAGACTAACATACACTCATGTGTTTTATTCCCCATCTCTCTGGCAAGTCTTTTTCTTTCTCCTTTGTGGGATCCTCATCACTGCTTCCAAGGTCCCATCCTTAACCTTTCTTTCTCTTTTCTTGCTACACTATCTAGGGAGTATCAGGAATTCCTGGGAATGAAGGCAGGAAATTTCCCTAGCTTACATATTTGATGAGTTCCTGAAAATGTGAGCCTATGGCTATTATTTATATTTGATATTATATCCTCCCATGGGTGTCCATTAAATGTTCAAAGATTTACCCACAGGTGACTGCAAAGCAACCCAAATACTTAAAAAAAAAAATACAGGTCCATAATCTCTTACCCATAATTCTGGGGGATAAAAAGACAACTAGACAAATATTTTTAAAATAAATTACTTGAACTGATGTGAGATGATTTAATAGCATTTCTCCCACTTAGTGTGAATATTTACATATTTTATTGAAGAAAACTTGATGTGTTTGAGTGCTTTCTTGGCCCCAGTGGGGGTGTTATACAATACACAGTATGTGCTCATCTTACCTTCCAGAAACTACAACAAATCCTGAATCCTGGCCCACATGGGTTATGCTTCAGGAATTGTAGCCCTATATTAATATTCACTTTGGGAAACAATTTGCAGTAGTCAATGTATAATCTATTACCATTTGATTTGTACACAAACTCTCTGGGAATGTAATTAAATGGACTTATAAGCCTCGTCTTTCTTTTATATTCAAATAAAGGCCAAAAACCATGGTTACATTCTGTCCAGGTATTTCCATTTCTTTGGGAATATTTGGTGATTGCATAGGGTTTTAATATCTAACTCTTAAATCTTTAGCAACTAATTAGTCATATATTTATTAGTATTTATTTTCTTGAGTTAATAACCCTACATATAAATACTATAAATAAGAGTTAACTCTTCACAGAAGAAATATGATCAGTCAACAAATATATAAAAAATGTTCAACATCTCTAGCAATTACAGAAATGCAAATTAAAACTACACTAAGATTTCATCTCACTCCAGACAGAATGGCAATTATCAAGAATACAAATAATGATAAATGTTGACAAGGATGTGGGGAAAAAGGTACACTCACACATTGCGGTGGGACTGCGAATTTGTGCAACCACTTTGGAAAGCAGTATGGAGATTCCTCAGAAAACTTGGAGTGGAACCACCATTTGACTCAGTTATTCCCTCCTCGGTATACTTCCAAAGGATTAAAATCAGCATACTATAGAATGTGTCCACGTCATTGTTTGTAGCAGCTCAATTCATGATAGCTAAGCCATGGAGCCAACATAGGTACCCTTCAATAGATGAATGGATAAAGAAAATGTGGCATATATATATATATATATGGTGGAATATTACTCAGCCATAAAAAAATGAAATTATGGCATTTGCTGTTAAATGGATGGAACTGGAGACTATCATGCTAAGTTAAAATAATTAATCCAAAATAACCAAAGGCCAAATATTCTCTACGATATGCAGATGCTAACATACAATAAAGGTGGAGGGAGGGAAGAATAGAATTATTTTGGATTAGACAAAGGAGAATGAAGGAAAGGGAGGAGGGATAGGAATAGGAAAGACAGTAGAATTACTTTCCTATGTTCATATATGAATACACGACCAGTGTAACCTCACATCATGTACAACCACAAGAATGGGAAATTATACTCCATGTATGTATAATATGTTAAAATACACTCTACTGTCATGTATAACTAAAAAGAACAAATAATTTTTTTTAAAGTTAACTGCTTTTAAAAGCATGACATTGCTATAATCAATGACCATTTCTAATTTCACTGGACACAAACAAGCAAAATGCAGCCACCAAACAGACTTAACTGAAGGTGGAGTCACTTCAAGAGCAATGAAGATATTTTCTCTCCTATGGGAAATATCTGTGCCTGATGGGTATTTACAGATTTGTAGTGAATCAATACTAAGCAATACTTGAGCTAGATCCCTGTTTACCAGATAAACAAACTGATATACAGGAAGAAAGAAGATATTCTGTATTCTATCTACTGTTAACCCAAAGAAAAATTGCTTAGTTCTTTATCATCATTTTCTTCCTCCTTCCCTTTTCTCCCCTTCTGTCCTCCTCCTTCCTTTTCTTGTGTAATTCAATGCCATTCTCTCACTGTTCACTTTTTTGTTTAGATTTTTATAATCTTCATTGGCACTAAGCATTTTCTAGTTCCCACGTGAAGCATACGCCTGATGTCTTCAAGGTGAATGGTTATCATCTTGGAGGCAGAATTAAAAACACTGAGAACTGTAGAGGCCTAGGATGGGCTTTATGGGCCAATCTGAGAAACCCATTAGTTAGTTGGTTGAGCCAGTGAGGTTTACAATGAACTCTGAGGAAGACTGAGTGACTCTGATTACATGCATAAAAATGGGTATGATTTTTAAAACATCCCTGCAATTATGTTTTGATATATTGCAATTTACTGACTGTTGACAAAGCCTCAGAGAGACTGATGGTAGGCAGGTTGAAGAAAGATTCCAGTCTCCACTGAACTTCAGCAAAGAAGTTCACATTAATTTGATGTTCTGTACAGTTTGGTGCCGTGAGTTACAGTTGAAATTTCCCTTCAAGGAGACACAAGCATGGAGACATTTAATAGTATACCTATTCCAGAAATGAAGTCAGAGCACTAAATTAAAGCGTAGGGCATCTGAGGATTCCATATCTGATATCACCCATTTAGCCATATAAAGGATGAATTGAGTCACCAGTGAAAATTCTGGGGGAGGGGGACCCTAAAATAATTTCTTCTGACTATGCTACATCTTATCTTGCCACACTGTGGGTGACAGAGCCTGTCCTCATTATCTTATGCCCAACCATGAGCCCTTGTGTAGGAGAAGTGAGAAAAGTGAAGTCTGGGGTGTGATTTTGATTGTCATGTGGGAAGAGAATGTAAACGACTCCCTCCTCATGGACCAGGGATCTGAGTGTGCAGGCCTTTAAAGATGGATCCAGGGCACGGCACCCTCTTCTCTGCCTGACAGCCGAAAGCGCACCTCCTACTTCCTTGGCCACGAGCACACATTTTTAATAAGGCATCAGTTGAGCAGCAGAATAGTGAATACGGGTTTTAATTGCATTCTGCTTCCCATAAGCTCTATCCCTACACTGTGAAAGAAAATATCACCACCTTTGGGTCCACAAGGTAACCTAGGCAGTCTTCAAGATTTGCATAAAAATTCTGATGAAGATTCAACGCACTTCCCCAGATTATGGTGCAAAATAGTCTCCTTCCTGCTGGTGTCCAGACTCTCAGCCCTTGTCCTAGTGATCATGACAAGGCTGTCCTTCTGGGAGTCCCTAACTTCCAGAGGTTGGGGGGAATCTTTAGAAAAGAATCTGTGGTAATTAATAACCCTTGGCAGGGGAGGAAAATGAAATGTTTGGTCATTTCCCTTGAGGGAGACCTTTCTCTAGAGCTGCTGCCTCCACATGGTGCTGTCACTGATATAGGGGTCTGAGAATTCCAGAGCAAGTTCAGAAACTCCAAGGCCCTGAAGAGCACCTGGCCCTGTCTCTGAGCACAGGGTGCAGAAGATCCTGCTTTCCTGCTCAGGCTCGTTCTTATTCATGGTTGCTTCATGCCAAACCAGACCCCAGTTAAGACATAATGCTATCGCTTCACTCTCACACACAGGCAATTTCCTGGGGGTGCACCATTTTACCTTCACACATGTTCAGGAAAGGTTATAGAACTTGCTTTGCCAGAAACAGCTCTCCCTATCAGCAACTCTGGCACTGATGTCCAACCTAAATCCAACTCCCCCCGGAGCTCCCCTGTTGGCTTCACTGGGGCAACATCAGGCCATCAAATATCCTCCACTAACTTAGAAACTGGACACTTTGATTCCTTTCCTTCTATGTGGCTATGTGGTCCTTCATAAGAATCTGTTGACAGAAACAGATGCAAAGGAGAAAGATAATGCCCAGCTTTATCCACTGTGAAAACTGTGACTCAGCAACGTCCTATGCCAACAAGAAAGCCAGAATGTGCTTGTCTCATGTCACATTTTTAAAATGCCTACCTACTTTTCCCCTGAGCACAAAAAGAGATTCTGCTATGCTACTAATATTAGAAATGAGTAGAGATGTTTGGTGCCAGTTTTCTAAAAAAAAAAAGAATATATATATATATATATACATATATATATATATACATATATATATATGATTACAAATGAAACAAACAAGCATATGCAAATATATAGAAAGATTCCCCAACTCCCTAAATAGTACTGTTTTGAACTATGTAGTCATATTAGGAGAAACACTGTTGTTGAGGAAGAAGAGATGATTTCTGATAAAAGTATGTTTTGTGTTTGAAGAAGTAGCCACCAACATAGATGTTCTGTACTCTTAGGGACCAAGCGAAAGTCTATGGGACCCAACACAGATTGAACAAAAGCTCCCAAATCCACACCTTTCTGAGTGCTGACATGATGCCACAAGTGAAACATTCCACAGCATGAAATTTTGTTTCATGCACACAATTATTCACAACACTGTATAAAATTACCTTCAGGCTCTGTGCACAAGGTTTATATGGAACATAAATGGATTTTGTATTTAAACTTGTGTCCCATCCAAAGCATCTCATTATGTATGTGTACATTTCAAAATCTGAAGAAATCCAGAATCCAAAACACTTCTGGTATCATATATTAAGGGATACACAACCTGCACTATAGCCAGGAAAATTTGAGTGTAAGATAAGGAATACTCCTCTTGAGTCATACAATGCCCAATGGATGCTTAACTGCTGGACAATGAGGAGGGGGACATAAGGGTGATCTATTAGGTCCCAAGTAAACTGGAGCTAAGAATATTCCACACACATTTCCTGTGGATATAAATAAGGCTGGACAACTTGTAGCCCATGCCAGTTCAGACAGGGTGGAATCACATCAAACATTAGACTACATTTCAAGATCAGCAAGCATTATATATAATTATGTTGGAAAAAAGTCATCCATTGCACCTGCAGGTTCAGAATGTATTTTGTGTATGTGTGGGTATCATCCCAAAAGAACATCAGAATCATATCTGTTTCCACTATTCTTGGGCATATGCGTTGAGTGGAGTGGCAGGTGGAATCACCCACAATATTGTAATGTTCTATTTCCTTCAAGTGCATCTGAATTACAGATCACATTACTTAAATGTGCATATGATGCGACCACACTGCAAGTGGGAATAGGAGATGTGCACACACGAGGTCTTAAAAAAGTACACCACACAGGGAAAGGCAATGTTCACCAGGAAGTACAAAGGAAAACATCCTTCTTAAAATAATTTTTGTATCAAAACAGGAAAAATAATTTTGGGGTGCTCCCAATAACTTGCCAGTGTGAGATGAAGCCAAAAAATAAAAGAGACTAAATGAGAGAGTGACACAAAATCTTGAAACATATTCTAAAGTATTTCTAGACTTTCTAAACATTTTATAGTGTTTCTTGGTCCAGGCAACCACAATTTCTCCTATTGTGCTAGCAGTTCCTTTCTGTCTTCTTGCTTCTTCCCCCTGGTCCTCCCAACCTCTAAATGTTGGGATCCCACTTGTCTTAGTCCTTGGACTAAGTCTTTCCTATGTATATGCTTGCTTACTTGGTGTTGCTTCCATTCCCATGACTTTATATACTATGTATTATGGTTCAGGTATGAACCCTCAAAAGCTCATGTGAGAGACAATGCAAGAAAGTTGAGAGGTAAAATGATTGTGTTATGATAGCCTTCACCTAATCAGTACATTGATCCCTTGATAGGGATTAACCTGTGGTAGCTGTAGGCAGGTAAGGTATGGCTGGAGAGGTGGGTCACTGGGGATGTGACTTTGGGGTATATGTTTTGTCCCTGGTAAGTCCCACTTAGAGGTTCTCTATGTTTCCTGATTGTCATGTCCTGAGCTGCTTTCCTCTGTCACATCCTTCTACCCTGATGTTCTGCCTCATTTTGTGTACAGAGCAATGGATATTCAGATATCTATGATATCTGAAACCATGAACCCCAAATAAATATTTTTCTCCTCTATAATTGTTTTTGGGAGATCTGTTGGTCACAGTGGTAAAAAGAGGACTAAACAATATACCCTAATGGCTCTGTATGTATATCTGCAGCCTGGAGCTCCAGACTCACACATCTAACATTTCCATTTTGATGCAATAGGCATCTTAGGCAAAATGTATTGAAGACGGAACTCTTGATTCCCCATTTCCAACATAAATTCTTTTCCTCCAACATTTCCCACCTTTGTCATTGGTCACCATTTACCCAATTGCTCAGGTCAAAAATCTGGAGTCATTCTTCATTTTCTATCTCTCTTCATGTGTAATCCATCACCAAATCCTGTTGTATAGATATTTAACAAACATGCACAATTGGCGACCTTACCATCATCCTTTTTGGTGTCATCCTGGTCCAGGCCACCGCCATCTCTTTCTTGGATCACTGCCGTCTTTTAACCTTCTACTCCAGATGCTCCCAGACTATTCTTCTCATAATGATCAGAGATACCTTTTAAATCTACAAATCATAACATGTGTCTCCCGTTTTCAAAAGTTTCAGATGGTTTTCCACTGTGGCTAGAATGAAAATTTCAAGTCTCAGTGGCTTACAAGACTCTCCCTGATCTTGATCCAGCTCCTGCCTAAGTCTTCAGCTAAATCTTGCAACTTTGGTTTCTGCCCACCTGTTGTTTTTTTGTTTTGTTTTTTTTTGTTTGTTTTCTTTTTTTGGTCTAACCTACTCATTTTGTCTTCTAATAGTTCCCCAAACCATGCTGAACTCTTCACCTATAGGAACACTTTTGTTTACTTGTTCCTTCAACCTGGGACCTTCTTTTGCAGTTGTATATAGTTGGCCCAAAGAACAATGAAAAAAGCCTTTCACAGAAGAGAAGAAAGAGTATAATTAAAAGGACTAAACAGGACTTACTCCATACTTCAGATCTTTATCATCATGGATGAAACCATGTTGAAAAGAACAGGGGAGTTGTTTAAGTCAAAATTGTGAGTGAATTGTTAATTAAGATACATTTTTAATAAAGTGAATATCATGGAATTTGCTCAATTGTTGTAAAAACTACAGATGGAAAATCACTATAGCACAGTGGAAAACAAATTTTGAGGAGATCTTCAGAAGAAAGAATTAAAAATATCTTGTATTCATGGCATCTCCAATATACACCTCTTTACAAAAGAGTTCCTGTGGTTTCAGAGAAAGCCGGCTATGCATACTTTATCAGAAGCAATCACATTGCAAAACTTTTGTATTGTTCTAATAAGAGTTGATTCCTTTAGGTTTTCTCAGTAGTGTATCTGGGATATAATGCAAAAGTACTATACCCCAACTGAGTAGTAGTACGTATGAGGCAATGGAAAAAAATCTTAAAATGCAGGTAGTAAGAAAATGGAACTTTCCTTTACTAAAATAAAACAAAGACATAATTCAGCTGATGAGGGTGGAAATTTAAATCATAAACAACTCAAGAAAGGTAAAATTTTATGAAAGTACCTGAGGTAAATATCAAAATCAATAAATCAATAAGATGACATACATACTTGTAAATGTGGATTAGAAATACAAATACATCAGTCAAAGCAGCTTTTTAAAAATAATTGCATATTATGAAATTAATCAAGCAATACTAAAATGGATCTATTATCCCAGGTCAATTAATAATAATTAAGAAAATAAAGTAAAATACGTACCAAATGTCACTGCAAATTTTGTCAAACTCAAAAGCTACTGAAAGTTAGAAATGTGACTTAAAATAGTAACTTCATACTATGAAGGAGACTCAAGTAGAATAAAAAGCTATAACTTGCAAATCACTATAGAGTAGAAAATAAAAACCTTAATGTTATAATTGTCAAGTGTCTATGAATTGAAAACAACACCATCACATCACTTTCATTTTATGCAAATGTTGGTTGCAAATATAGGGAAAAAACCTTAAATGTAACTGTGTCATATTATTAACACTGTATCCACTAATTTTTTTCAAAACTCTTGGGCCCATAAAAGTGTGATAATATTCAGAAGATAAATTAATATGTATTTATTTAGTTTTTATTCAAAAAGCATGAGTATGTCTTTTGTTTATATGTTTATAAAACATTTAGAATACATGTAGCAGTAGTAGGATACAAATCTTCAATAATTTTCAAGCAAAAGATATTGCACACAAAATATCAGATCGAAATGCCCTAAAGTCATATAAAAATAAAAAAATATTTTTGCATTTATAACCTCAATATCATTATTTTTTGCCTTTGGTTAGCATTTAGTATGCAAAATTTAATTTGCCCCAATATCTGTTTTCTCCTTTTTTCTTTATTAATGGGACAGATCATTTTTAGCGATGAACCAGAATAAACACTTATTCCCACTTTCCCTTGCAGCTAGGTGTAAACATGTGACTACATTTTAGTACAACTTCTAGTAAGTATTCCTCCAAGGAAGGAGTGCACTTTTCTTTATCACTTCCTCCTTCCTCCTGGCATAGCAAGGGACTGGCGTGCAAACAGCTGTCTTTGACTCTGAAGCTTCAGTGAAGGATGGCTGAGTGACAGGGTCAATACTCCTGAGGACCTGCTGTCACAGAGGACTTTGCTTTTATTTTGTCAGAGCATTTCCTGGTTGGTGACAGAAACATGGAACCAACCATACTGAGTTGTGCAGAGGTGTAAGTGGTTGATGGAAAGAAGCAGCAAGGAGTGCAGGCTATGATTCCAAGAGGCTTCATAGGGCAGCAAAGGAAGTATGGGGCAGAAGCTTGTGGGAGAGTCAAGTTTGGGAGCGAGTAGATGGTGCCTTTTCTGGGATGGGGAGGGGAGGAGAGTGGAGAGTCTGGAATGTTTGTAGTACAAGAAAGAATTACCATACTAATTAGAACAAGAAAGGAAGGAAGGGAGGGAGGGAGGGAGGGAGGGAAGGAAGGAGGAGGGAGGAAAGAAAGAAAGATTTCTACTGAAGACAGAGAAAAAAAGGAA
The DNA here is from genome assembly GCA_020662805.1 of Glaucomys volans. Lineage (NCBI taxonomy): Eukaryota > Metazoa > Chordata > Mammalia > Rodentia > Sciuridae > Glaucomys > Glaucomys volans. Next base: position 430,375 of record JAJEJO010000539.1, on the reverse strand, counting down.
CAAACTATTGGAACAAAAATGTAAGAAGAGTTGGAAGATATCGCAAATGGGGCTATCTCCCATGGCAGAAGGAAAGAATGAATGGAGATAAATTTGGATGTACAGGGTAAGGAAATAAAAAATTCAGTAGCCTCAGTTTTTTCTTCAGATGTAAACCATGTCTTAAGAAACAGGGCAATAGACAAGGTTTAATAATATTTGAAGGGTTAGGAAATCAGCCAACAGTAGAGAGCAAAGAACATGTGGAGTATTCCTGAAGTCTCACCTGAAGCTGGCTGTAAAGACCTGTCATGAACAGTGAGCAAAGTAATATGACTTTCTTCAGCAGCACTTTGCAGCTCAGAAAGTAGAGTGGGTCATAGTGAATCATTAGGCTATGATGGAATCGCCTATTTGCAAGGCTTACAGAGAAGATCAAAGAGTTGGTGGAAATGAGTGTGTTGATGACACTATAGTTGAAATAATAAGCCATGTACTCCACACAAGCTAGGGAATTAGTTGGAAGGATTGGGAACCTGGTTAAATAGAGGCAAACAGGAAGCTCAGGCTTGGTCATGCTGTCATTGGGTAGAGCAGCCATGAAGATGTGGTGACCAAGCAGCCTCGTGGTCCACCCAGGGAGACATGGAATGCAGGAGGTTAGAGGTGGAGCAGAGAGCCCAGGAGGTAGCTGAGGATGAAGTTAAAGCAAAGAGAGAGGGAAACAGTAAGAGGGGAGGAGAATGGTTATAAGAGAGGTGACCAAAACCTATGAAGCTGAGATACAAAATACCTCATCCAAATGCAAGTTGAAGTCACCCACAGTTGTGAAAGGAAAAAGTTTAAAGAAGGAAACGGATTCAGGACCCAACTTTGTTCCAGAGGCCATGGCTGTAAACCCAACATTAACAGCATGGAGGTGTACATTCACTGGAAATAAGACAGTAAGCCAAACGGCAAATTTTTCATAAATGTAAAACCCACAAAATGTGTACCATTAGTTCCATTTTAAAGTATTTTTTTAAAAAAGCTTATTACTCCACAGTCACTAAGAGTGAAATGTGTTGAATCCTTACTGTTATTATTATTTTCTTAAGAATAACAATATTTTGGTAGTTAGGACAGAGCCATGCAAGACTTCTGTGCTATTGATTTCTTACTTTTTTCTTATTCCAGTAGAGGGCACTCAAAGCTCAAATAAACGTGTATGATCAGTCTTAACTGCAATTGTTCTATATAATTAAAACTTATATTTAAGAAAATCTGATTTCCTAAGACTTAATTACTAGTCATGCGTGTACATTTCACTAAAATGAGATAAGATCTTATAAATGGTGAAACGAAGACAGGGCTCCCCAGGCTCTGCCTCCATGCTCACTCTGCATGTACTAAAAGTAGAAAGGACATCCTCTGGTCCTCTGGAACTTGATCCTCAAGTTCCATGTTTATTCCCCCTGGACCACTTTGAGAAAGGTTTTCACTAAACTAGGAATCTTCTTGTAGGCGATTGGGCAGATAATATCCTTCAGTAAAACAAGTCAGAGAAAGAGCTAAGACAGAAATGATTTTGGAACTAGAGAAGCCCCCTCTGGCAAAAACATACCACAAATGAATGAGATCACTGATAGTGAGTTTGCAGCCACTGTGAGCAACCCACAGGAAGTACTTAGGACAGTGATATGTTAGAGAGCTGTGAAAATACAAGTATTGTCAGTACTTGAGGGGAGACCATCTTCCAAGCACAAGATTAACTTTATGTGACTTTGATTGCCAGTTTGGCAGGATGATAGTGGAAGATGTGAGCAGTGGCAACATCGCTGTCAGCATTTCATCAGACATCCTTTTGGAGGGGTTAGGCCCTGGGGTCAAATGATTCTACAATGATCGTTTCTGCCATGACTGATCCGACTACTCCCACTGCTATGATCAAACACCATGGCTTTTCCAAACAGAGGATGGTTCAGTTTGGCCTTACTTCCTATGCCATGTAAGGATTATTTGCAGGGAATGAATGGGAATCTCGCCAGCATCCTTCGAAAATGGTGATCTATTGGTATGAATGAGCTTCTTAGGTAGAATTCAGTTAAAAGGAAAGGAAGACTCTCTCCTGTCTCTTTGGCAGGATGGTAACTCTGACTTTATAAAGAGTGTGTTATGACTTATTTACAACATATTTTTTCCAAAGCACTTGTTGCAAGACTCTGAAACTTTACGATTTAAACAAATTGCCTTATCTGCCCTCAGCCCTCACTGGACATGCAGCCATCCAGGCACTCATAAACTGAGTCTAGCCACCTCTGGAATATCTTAGGAGTAGGTTTTTCCAGTCATATCGTAGATGCAGCAACTCTCCTGTGCTCAGCATGAAAATGCTTGTGGGATGAAGGTCTGAGAAGCTATGCAAAATGGAATTTTTTAAAAAGCATGTTCCCTTTTCTCTAATAACATGGCAACACAAGATAAAGGATTTAGAACTTAAGACCCTGAGGGTGTCCAAACATCAATAATGAAAACTGAGCAACTTTAAGATTATGGGTTAAATATAGAATATATATTTATGTCTTGGTGTAATTGTTGAGCATGTCTAGCCTTGTCACATATTGTTGAAAGACCAGGGGCAGCTGTCTCATTGTTTATTCTTTTTCTCAGCTCTCTGACATTGACTTGATTTATAGTTGTTAAGTGATAAATTACAAGGTTGAGTCTAGTTTCTAACCCTCTGGCTAAATATTTTCCATTACCTGGTTAGGCAAGCTAAATATTTTATTTAACATGACAGCGATAATCATAAGAAAATCGTTCAAATGCAAGTGAATGCCAATGGCCTTAAAATTAACAATCAATTTGCCATAAGACTGTATGGTGGAGTGGAAAACACAGTGGTCCAGTCAGGAAGTCTGGCTTCTGTAATTTAGGTAGGACACTTTTTCCTCTGTGAATCTCAGTTACTCCTTTTCCATCTCAACCACATAGTCTCCAGATTCTGTGCCTCTAGGGATGGTTTTTGTATCACTCAGGATGCATTTTGCTGCCAGTAGCAAAAGACCTGGCTAAAAGTGGATTAATAAATAAAGGTGGATATGTTCTTACCTGACAGGAAGCCTGGGTGCTGGGTAATTCCAGGGAAGTTGAGAGATCTGCTCAGTGATGTCTTTTTTCCTGCAATAATCTTAACTTTTCCTTCTTCAGGGACACAAGATAGCTAATGGCTCCCAGTATTGCATCCTCACACAGTGACATTCAGAGACAAGGCCATGAGTATTTTTCTTACATTCATTTTATTTTAAGAGCAAGAAAACACTTTGCCATGAGTTCCAGACTTCACCTCATGGGTAAGAAGAGTGTAATGCATCCATCCCTTGGTAAATCACTGGTCCAGACAATAAAATCACCAGAGTTAGCTTGGATCAATCAATATTCACTGGGATAGAGTTCCACCTGCCCTGGAATATGAGGTGAGCGTGAACAAAATGAGAGCTTAGAGAGGAAAGGGTGATGGTGAGCCTTGCAAGTGGTGATCCTATGTGTCTGACACTTCCTGCCCTTCTATGCTGCTTGCAAGGATTCACACAGAGACCTGCTCATTCATCCACGGAATGACAAGTATTTGTATCCACCTGATACAGTTACATTAGGTAGACACTGCCCTCTTTACTCCACAGTTGAACATATTTGCAGTTTGGTTAAGGTACTTGGGAGCACACACAAGGCCCCACATGTTAAAATCCTCCAGCAGGATCTCTTACACCTCCTTTCACTCAATTGAATCTCGATCCTTAATGAAATCCCATGACATAATTATGGTAAAAGCTACTGCATGGTTACTTCAGGAACCTTGCTAAGGGCCATGTTGGGGAGGGGAGAAGAAAGCAGGGTTGTTCCTAAAATTCAACATCGATCGTATTTTAAACTTCATGTAATCAGTTTTTCCTGGCCCTGTGGTTGGATAATTCACTTCTGATAAGACCCAGAAGTCTCCCTTTACCATAGGCTCCCCATCTTTTCATTTCAAGGGCCAATTCAAGATAATTTTGCTTATGTCCATCAGGATGCTCTGCCTTTCCTTCCCTTATGAGATGGTTGCACAAATGAAACCAGAAGTGACTTATGACCAGGAGAAAAGCCACACAGCTCTCTCTTTCTGACCTTTCACCTCTGGCCTCACTGTGTTGATCTGAAACCCTCCTGTTATAGAGGATGGAGAGAAAATGGGGAAAGAGTGGAACTAGAGTTCCTCCTCCTCTGAGTCCAGCTGAACTGGGACTGCAATTTGGAGTTCTGAGAGACTGGAAGAGCAACTGAGTTCATCAACTGTATGAGAGCTGAGGCCCAAAATATCAAAATATCAGAAGGTGAATCAGGATGTTCTCAACAGTCAGAGGAGCAGGGCAGAGAGGATGTCAGTTGAGAAATGGATCCAAACATTCAGAGCCAGGACAGTGTGAGCAAGAGAAAGCACACCATGATCAAGGGAACAAGTGGAGAGAGGGAGAACTGAGCCCCGGATGGACGTGCGGGTCCCTCAGTCAGACTGAACAGGAAACAAGTGGGATAAAAATAGTACTATGAGTTGTTCAATAATCATCCAAGTATTGAGGTTTTGACAGTGGCAGCAGTGAAAACAAGAATACATTTCTAATTCTTTGGAAATTGAGAGCGGCTTCTTTGGGATCCAAAGTTATTTGTTCTCCAAATAATCTGAGGTTCTGTCAACTGTCTTGCTCTCATATTTTAACCTCATCTTACTCAAGATTCTTTCTAGATTTAGGGATCATAATTCACAGGCAGTTAAACTATGTCTTTAGGACAAATGAGTTGACATGAAGTTTGTTGTGTCTGCCCACCTATTATTGCTGTAGGTTTAGAGGTACTGCTTTGTGGAAACTCAAAGGAATAACCTAAAGTAAAGATACTACACATATAGATTTGGGTTCAGATGACAATTTAGTCTACAGATTCTCATTGTGCAGAACAATTAAACTCTATTTTCTTATATGAAAAATCAGAACAGTTTTCGAGGGACATATCTCTGTCTGTATCTATGTCTATATCTGTCTCAGCTGGGAAAACTTGTGGTTTCAAGAAACTGAAGACTTGAATAATAGTAACTTAAGAAGTAGAAACTAGCATTTCTCAGATGACAATATGTTTGAAGGCAGATAGTCCAAGAACTGCTCTTTTATCTTTTTGTTCTGCCATTCTGAACATGATGGCTTATTGCCTCTGTGTCAAAAAATGTCTACTTCAGCCCTAACCATCACATCCGTGTTCAAGGCAAGAGGGAAGAAAATTGCTGGTACCATGTGTCTTTGGATCAAGAACGGGTAGATTTCATTGGCCAGAACTGAGTCCCATTGCTAGCTACAAAGAAAGCTGAGAAAGTATCCATGGTATTTTTTCCATTCTTTGGGGAGGAGATGGCCAAGGAAGAATGAGGTGTGAATGAACTTGTCTAACAATGACTGCCACACCTTGCTACAATAAAGGCCCACCACAGGGAAGCTATTAAAATCTAAAGGCAGGATTTTGTTTGTTTTAACTTGGGGACTTTTATAGGGTTTTCCTATTTAAATGAAACTTTGTGTGGCATGCCATAACAGCCCCTGAAAACTACTAGTAGAGAACTAAAACTTCAGAGACTGGATTTAGAAACATTCAGAGAGCTGGCAAGTAGAAATATGAAAAACAATTTTTAAAATATAATACATTTACTTATTTGCCTTCTTATTTTTCTTATGCCTGTCTTTTCATAAAAGGATTTCAGTAGTCTTATAAAAGTTCATAAATTATTACAAAGTGTGACAAATTAAAATTGGAGCAAGAGAAGTACACATTCGGAGCATAAAGAGTATAGGAGGCATGGAGTGACAGGAAGGACTCTAACTGGACATGCCCTCCAGGTTGAGATCTTCATGAACCCCAAATTTGCCTTTCAACTCTGTCAATAGGAAAGTCATGGCAATTGCATACATAGTTCACAGAACACATAAAATGAAAACAGAACCACGTTCACAGGAAGAATACACAATAGGGTCCTCAGTCCATCTATATCAATTTTTGTTGAATTGCTTTTCCTTTTCACAGGCCTCAGGTTTCCTCTGAAAGAGATCCTGTTCTGGTTTTTTTCAGTTGTAGTGGGAATTAATTGTTCTTGGGACCTGGAGCAAAACCAGTTGGGAGAGGAGACACCCAACCATGGGTGCCTTCCTCCCTACCCAATGTCACTTCAGCCACTTCTTGCTACTGAGGTCTTTGCATCTGCTTGGCCACATGGAAGGTTTTTCAGTACTTCTCCTGTTAAGGGACATTTACTTATTATTACACTGTAATAAAATGATTTTACTATATTTCCTTTCTTGGGTTGAAGGAGAAATAAAATATATATTTTTGACTTGCTCTGTGTCCTCCAGTGGCTCATTCAATCTTACTGCTGCCATGGGAGGAGTCACGTATTACAGTTGGGTTAAATTATTTGCCCAAGGTTAGAACTAATCAATGGCAGAGCTGGGATTTGAGTTGGCATCTGACTCCAAAGCCCAGGTTCCTCCCATAATACCACTTCAAAGAGACTGCATTTATTCATAAAGCTGAGGCCAGTCGTCAGAGTCGGACATTTGAGGTTAGGTCAATCTCTCCTACTCCCTCTGCTTCTCTGCCAGTTTTTCTGAAGGCTATACTAGGAAGATTCCTGGACTTGGAATCAGAAAGCTGTGTGACCATGTATAATTCACTGAAGACTTCTCAGAGCCTAGTTTACTCATCCGTGGAGTGGGGACAATGATTGCAATCCCGCTCTCTTCATGGCAATAATGGTAGTGGCCAGGAGGGATTGGTTTCAAACCCAAATGAGGTCCTATTTGTTGAAAATGCTTTGGAAAAATTATAAGCTTTAATCACATCCAATGAATTATTTTTTATTTACTACTGGGACCTCAAGATGTTGTAAGAGAATCCTACTTCTCCTTTGGTTTTCAGCGATCAGGTCACTTTTTAAGGAAAATCTGACTGTCCATTTCAGAAGGAAAAGATAAATGATTTTGACTTAGACATCTCCTAAGGCTGAGCAATGACTCCATGAGCCCCCATTACTCATGACACTTAATACAATCTGCAAAGAATCAGCTGTTCTTTTCTTCCTTCTTGCTAAGTCAAAGGCGAGGTCCTCTGCTGTAGTCAGAGCTGTTTCCAGCGTTCACCATAGGGGTTAGGGTAGATCAACAGGAATTTGGAGAATTTTAATGTTGGGAGGTCACTTAGATAACTTCTCAAAGATAGTTAATTTTTCTTAACGGTTATTACCTGCTACTGGGGTTACTACTTTGGGATTGGAAGGCATTGAAGGTCATGTTAAAGTTGAAAGTGTTCTCATAAGGCTACTCACAGCTGAACTAGGAAGGACTAAAGCTGGAGGAGTAAGCACAGGACCTGTTGGATAAAATAGATCATAACTTACTGACATTTTAGTGCTACCCTAAAACATGAATTGCCCAGATAATGTATTTACACAGACACAAATTATGCAAACATAGGCCTATCTGTGTAGGCTCCTGTGCATGGACACACAAAACTTTAGCAAAGTTTCTGAAGAGTGTTCTTTGGGCAGAATGACAGCTTTGGAAAGTCAGCTAATCCTCAGTTATTAGCAGAAACAGTAGCCATTAAGCAGCTATAACCTGGGCAGTTTCTGTCACTTGTGACTCTACCACCTTGTGCTTCTCCAGTCTTCTGCCTCTGCCTCTAAAATTTTTAAAATAAATTAATACTTAGAGATTTCCTTTCCTCCCTCCTTCCCTTCCTCCCACCCTTTCTTTTTCCTAATAATGAATGGATGCAAACCAAATTTAGCTGGTACCTAGAATCCAAGAACATATTCTTGGACTTGACTACCTGGAAACAAGAAATTTGAAACAAGTTCCTCCCAGCATGATGCCCTCACCACTAATGTAATTTAGGATGGTATACATATGCAAGACAAGGAGTAGTGGGCTGAGTCTCAAAAGGAAAATGGAAACATTCAAGGGAGACAGTAGGAAAAATCTTTCCGACTGTGCAGTCAAGCAATGGAATAAATGACTTGGGGAAACATTTATGGCTCCCTAAATAGAGGTGTTCAGGAGGAAAGTGAGATGGAACACATGCTCTTACTGTCATCGTTAAGAAGGGTTTATTCAGTGTGGACAGGGTCAGTGGTAGCTTTCCAAAGGCAAAAGCAACCCCATTCCTGTGGAATGGTGTAAGAAAGAGCTGCATTTTGGCAGCTTTGGGCTGTGGTGGAACTCATGACTCCAGAAGAGCCTGTTAGTGGAACTCATGACTCCAGAAGAGTCTGTAGGTGGTCAGCCTCAGTGACTCCACGGTCCCTTTACAAACTCAGAGAGGCATTCTGCTTGGAAAATCATGTCTAAGTCTGGTTATAAATACGGAGACTTCAATTATTGCTATGATCACTAAGATGTTTAGTATTCTATGGTGTTGTCTTATTTGTTACCATATTTTAACTAATCACTAATCTGTCACTCATCTTGTCTCTTGGGTATTTGATAGAGAACACTGTGACTGGGAATGGCAACTAAGTCATAAGGTGTATCGTCTACTTTGAATAGAAACATGATGGGTAACAGAAAATGGCTTGAATAATGAGGAATGGGTTGGGAAGGTGTACATGAGACATAGAGAAAGGTAAGAGAAGTCTAGAAAGAACTTTATTCTTGTCCAGAATCTTATTGTATATTAGAAGGAAAAATTGGTCAATTTGTTCCATAAAAACCTTGTATAGACACCGGCTCTTCCTTAGAACCACTTCAGGGATAAAAAATATGAACATATTTGAATTATTTCATTGTTTCACAGAAAAGCCACCCTTCTGATTCCATCTTTTATTATCTTCACTACCTATGTGAAGTTGAAGTTCTCTGAAGAAGCTGACTCTATATTAACCATCATGCAGACTGTTTGATCTTGGTTGAAGAGAATATCATGATTGTAGAGAGATGGAATCCTGTAAGTCAAGAGCCAAAATTTCCCTGGGCTATCTTAGTTCCTTTAATCACCATCCACTTTGGACCTTCATATCTGACCCAACCTCCTCATGACTATTACTAAATCTCGGGAATGTATCCCTAAGCTCAGCAACTCTTCAGTCTCCACCAATCCTACTGCTAAGAATTCTATAATATGACATCTGAAACTCAGGGAAAAGATTTTCCCCTTTTGCTGAAATCTTGTCCTTTTCAATACTTCCACCAATGTATGGCCTTCTTCGTTCTGTGGCTATACATGTACATGGAACCTCTTCCATGGTACAACATGTCATTCAGGGTATCATGAATCCATGCTACTGGGCCATGTCTCTCATATTTGGCTCAGAATAGACTATTTTCTTGTTCCCTTGTAGCATAATTGCTATTTTACATTAACACTGATAAACAACCCAACCAAGAATTTGGGAGATAATTTTATTAACTCTGATTTTCTGGTGTCTGATTGGCCAACCTATGCACTGACACATGAAATAAAATAGCATTTGTCATCAGAAAAAACAAAAGGAAACTATTTCCCCCTCTCCATTTCTTGATTCCTGGCTAGAACTGAGTATTCTTTCCCCTTCCACTTCAAAGGTAGAAATTTTCTGCTTTTCCTCTCTCTTCTTTTTCTGCCCCTTCACCTTTACAAAAATCTTGAGACTCTCAGAAAACAAAGGGACAGATATTAAGTCATTGAATCTTGACATCACCCATTGGTGATGCCTTCCTACAGGGTTAGACATGGAAGCACCTCTATAAGAGTATATGTTGGAAATCATAGGTTTTCATACCTACTACAGGTGAGAATATCATAGAATCAGTGATTTTTGTAAGAATGCTTGCCAAAGTCTGAGAGTTACTAATTACCTTCCTTCCAGGGCACTTCACCAGGTTACAGAAGTCAGAGAAGTTCTGTAATAGAGGCATAGAGTTGACATTCTTTAATTTCAAATGACTCTCTATCAAACATGTACAACTCTCTTTGCAGCTGAAAAAAAATGAAAAGAAAAAAAGAACAAAACGAAATATTATGCAGTTGAAAATTCCCCATCATGCTTATCATTTAGTGGAAAAGGATTCTTCTTAAAAGTATTTACTAATAGAAGAACATTTTTAAAATTTGGTGTTCTGAAACAGCCAAAGAAAAAGTGACCCCAAAAGAGAGAATGATGTGATAAAAGAAATAGAATAATTTAGAAAGAAATAAAGGATGAAAAAAAGAGCTAAGAGATTTAAAAAGGATTTCATACAAACTAAAATCACAACTGCAGCATTAAAAAGATGTCCTGGGAATTGAAAAGGACAAGATGGACCCTGAATAAAATTCAGTACTGATGGGAGTGACACACCTTGCTGGCTCTTCAGGGAAGAAGAAACCTACCAAGAGTGGAATCCTGAGAGAAGGGAGATGTGGGTTCACGAAGTGGAAAGCCAGGCTAGGAACTGGAGAGGAGGCCAGGCTAATAGGTGTACAGATTGAGAAGGTCTAAGCACGTTTCAGGAAATGTTAATACAAAGGGTCATTTACCATTCCCTCATGAGTTTCTCAAAAAAAAAAAGGTAAAAAAAAAAAAAAAAAAGAAAGAAAAATAAAGAGAACTTTTAAGCATCTATGATGAAAAAAATTTAAAAGGACATTAACAAGCTAACTATGAGAGTAACAAAATTCAGACTGGCGTCAGCCTTCTCCAGAAGCAAATGGAAGGCCATGGAGTGAGAACAACAGAGTGTAAAGATTAAAGGATTATTACCTGAGAACTTGACTCAACTGAGTTTTTATTCATGTGTGACAACCAGAACATGTTCTGTGATGTGCTCAAGGAACTATGTATAGACATATGCTATGGTATGGTTATGAGTTTAACCAAGAAGTTGGGTTTTGGGTATTTGTAAGACATTATTTATAAGGTGATTGAAATATCTTATAAAATATTTACTTGAATTCCCACAGAACCATGGGAAACAAGCAGTTGATGTGATTTATGGTCCCTATATTTAGAGAAAGAAGGATTTGGTTAAGCAATGTGTCTCAGGATCTCCCTAGTACAAATGAAATCAGGATCATATCTTCCCATTCTTAATGCCGAGAGCACTACTTATCAGATCAGCATTGCCTCTTTCTTTTTTGATTTAATATTAGAAAGTTTCTACATTAAAAATGTGAAAAAAGAAGGAAACTGGCTTGAAGGGTTGACCATGCTTAAAATAAATTCCTCTTTCTTTCCCAGGACTAGGTTAGTGCTTATGTGTCATTAGAAGTTTTCTTTAGATTCTGCTAACAATCTTAATTTTAACAGGAAAAGACCTTCAACAGGCATGGATTCTTTTAGTTTGGGGATTCTTATGATGTGCCAATACTCTTCTAGGCCCAAGGGTTAAGTCACAGAGAGCTAAACCAAGTCATATCACAGAGTTATAGGAAAGGACAGATACCTACTAAGCCTACAGCAAAAGGAACCTGTCCCAGCTCTGGAAAGCAATGAGCCAGCTATGGTAACTGACTTATGCTACCATAAAAATGAAGGGACAACCTAGAACCAGCAGGCATCAGGAAAACCAAAGGCATAAAGGATGAACAAGCAGAAAGTTTGATGATGCAGAAAGCAATTATTCGGGGTAAAAAACAGTAAGTGTCTTTTCTAAAGACACTTAAAAAAAAGTCCTTAGAAATCCTTCAGATGAGATAAATCCAAAGACAGAAAGAAAACAGAGATTAATACAAACATGCTTTACAGTATTTTAGCAAAATATAAGTTAAAACCAAAGGTAGAAGAAAAGGAAGGCAAAGTTAAAGAATTCTCAGAACACATAGGAAAGATACGGAGAATAAGAAAGAAAAAACAAAGAAGGAAACAATGGAAGTATTAGCCCAAAGGCTCCAACATCTAATTAACAGCTGTGATCTGTGGTGGTACAATGTGCTTTTATTGTGGTGACCATTATTGCTATTATTTACATATTATGATAATGATAGCTAACATTTGTTGAGATTTTCATGGTGGTAGGTCCTGGGCTATGGTCCTAAACCATAATGTCTTGTTTAATTATTCTATCACTTTTTTAATGTAACAGAGATTCTAGATTAGAGAAATATTTAGAAAGTATATAGTTATAATGTGTTTCTCAATTGTTTTCAGTTTTAGGAAAGAGAAAATAGTCAAGGACTAACTCTGGGTGATTAGATGATAACAACTGAGATTGAAATTCAAAAGGAGGAGCTGTTTTGGAAGAAAACAAGATGAATTTAGTGTTATCATGTTAATTTGAAGTTATCTAATAGACAACTGAATGAAAAAAACAATGGATGGGTGTCAACAGAGTCTGAAGTTCAGGGAAAAGTTGGAACCAGAGAGTTTTGTGAATCACCAACATCATCTATGAGAAACAGAGATTGGACACAATCTCTGAAATCTGAATCTAGACTGAGAAGAACAGAAAGACAAGGAGAAAGAAACCTAGTGGAGAGGCAGGGAGGAAGCCCTCAGTGAGTGGGGACACGGGGACATTAGAGTCTAGACAGCTATGGAATGAGAGAAGTTTGGGGAGGAAGTGGCCAAGGAAAGAAACAGATGCACTGAAATTTTCTATGTAGGTTATTTGTAATGTCAGAAAAATTTTAATGACTTTCTGGGAATAAGCCAGATTACAATTACAAATAAATGAGGAATTAATTCATCAAGTTCTTCATCTTCATGCATTTTAACATCTATGTAAGTAGACCTTTTAGGATTAAAAGAGATAATGTCTGAAGAGTATTTAGCAATGTGTTCAGCACATAGTACAAGCCCCCAAATGCAGACTTCATCAGTCCATTACAGTGACTGAATACATGGATTTGGGACCGGGGTAAAGTTGGATTTATAGTCTAGTTCTGCCTCTATATAGTTGTATAAACTTGAGCTAATCAATTTGTTTATGTGTGTTTTCTTTCATTTATATTATTGGAGTGGTAGAGCATCTACCTTCTAAAACAATTTCTAGGTATGGATGTTATTTTTCCCTATTATGAATGGTATACTAATTACTAAATATTTGTAGGAGCAGTAGAGACTGCTCAGGAGTGCTGGACACTGCCCACGGAAGGCATCAAGGACTCAATCCTTGAGAACTTGTACAACCAAGACACTTCAATCTCAGAACTAACTAGTGGGGACCTGGAGACCTTGAATAGAAGGACTTTTCTGTGCCTAACACCCAGGAAACTTTGGGCTAGAGTGAGGGCAAAAAATCATAACAGATCTGACATAGCACTTTCTTTGTGTTAGTTTGAGGACTAAAGAAATATAGTGGGTCTGGATATGAATTTGTATCCCCCAAATTATATAACATTCATATCCATATCATCTACCAAGAAGTACTTATAATTTTTTTCTCCATGTTGCTGAATTTTGCTCATTATTTTTATTTTTTTATCTATTAAACCAACCAGAACTTTAAAAAATATAAAAAGGATCTGCACAGGACAAACAGAAAGAAAGTTACCTATGGATACAAGTGAGAGAGATGATGAACTACCCTTTATGCTCTCCAGCCCACCAAGGCAGTGAAGAAATCAGACAACACTTTCATCCTTTATCACTACTCCAACCTGCCCCATCCCAGAATTTATGTGTTGGGGGAAATTTGGATACTTCAGGCAGAGTGGGGTTCACTTACTGGCATACAGTAAATAAAAATCTCATGGTGGACATGTAATGCAATCATATAAAAATAAAGTTACCTATCCTGGCCTTATATAGATTAAAATTTATTCCAACTCTGAGGCTTCTTGAAGTTTCTGTCTTGTGTAATACCTTCATGGGAGCAGGTATAACAAGAACCAGTTGAATAGTACTACACTGACCAGACAGACAGTTCTAAATTCATATTTTTATTTATCTTTAGTACTCTTCTATTATCTATTGATGCATGTAAGCATTATACTTAAAAATTTATTCATTGCTTGAGAAGTGAATACAGTAACTTCCATATACATTATATTCTGAGTGTGAAAGTTTAAGGTCAATTAATGTTTGCTTGTCAGACTTTGGCACCATCCTAAATAAAGACCTTCTAAGAATCAGACCTTTCCAGGAATTCCATCCAATAGACTCTGCTTCCATCTCTCTTTCTCTTTCCCTGCACCCTTTCCTAATAACTCACTTGTTCCACTGCAAATAAAGTGTTACTCACTCTCAGTTTTTACCCTAAATGCTTGCTTTACCATCTGATTTTTTCTTACATTGACTCCTCCACGGACATTCCTTCTCCAATCAACAATGCATATTTTCCTGAAGTTTTCAGATCTGGAAGACATGAGTGAGAATAGGAGTGGGTAGCAGCCTTGAAGGACTCTTATTGTGACCCATTGCTGCCCCAAAGGAGAAGACAACTAAAATGCATGAGTTTAGTGTCAGGTTGCCTGGATTGAATCTTAGCTCCATCACACTTTCCCTGGAAAAGTTATTTGGTCTTTCTAAGTTTCAATGGCTTTATCTGTAAACAGCAATAAAAAGAGAACCTACTTCAAAAGGTTGCTCAATGGATTAAAGATTATACAGATCAAACACTTTGTTCTATGCCCAGCAGACATAAGTGCTTGACCATTAATAACTGTCAATAGCAATATCCTCATTGCATTTCCACTTTCATATAAAAATAGCCTTGAGGCTCTGACTACCTCATTGTGCATCTTGGTGCCTTACACCCACTCCATCTTATTTTTTTTAAACTCTCTCTTAGGACTTTCATGCCTCTGCCACATGAGAAATCCATCCCCATGACCATGCCCTACACTGTTTCACTATTCACAACTATTCGCCCTTTGAAATCTTAATCTTCAGTATTCTACTTTTTGAGAATTATTTCTCTTCCTGTCAGTTCTATGTCACTTCACACACATGTACAATTTACCTCATTAATATTTCCGATTCCTAGTGGTGATATTTTTCACAAACTATTACTTCCTTTCTGACTTCATGTGTTCCTTCACCAAGATCAGGTAGGCAACTTTCAGGTTTTTTAAAATTGACATTTCCTTTGATTCCATTTTTTGTCCTGGTGTGTCTCCTGCTCTTCCTGACTTGGGAACATTCGGCATACACTGTCCAATATAAGGTCCATCACCATGGCCACATTTTACATGTGGCCAGTGCCTGCTCGATTGCACAACACAGATTATTGAACATTTTCATCATGGATGAAAGGTCTACTGGACAGCAATGCTTTATCTAAACATTTGACTTCCTGTCTTTTACATCTTGGGATAAAGAACACTGCTGGGTAAGATGGAAAAACTCTATGACTTGGTGCTCCTGAAAACTTCAGTGCAACTGATTTCAGTAGTCTTTAAGAGTACCTGGAACTCTTCTGAATTAGCTTCTTTTGTGTTTTCCAGCTTTCCATCCCTGTGGACAAAGGAGGAAAAGCTTATTTGGGCTCATGGTTTCAGAGGTTTCAGTCTGTGGTTGCTTAGCCCCATTGCCTTTGGGCCTGTGGCAGCACAGTGCATCATGGCGGGAAGCACATGGAAGAGCATGTCCAGAAAGCAACGAGAGAGAGAGGAAGGAAGAGGAGGGGCCAGGGTCCCCATATGCAGGGAATACCCCAATGACCTAACTTGCTTCCACTAGGCCCTACTCCTGAAGGTTTCACCACCTCCTAATAGCACCATGGCTGGGGACAAAGCTTTCAGCACATGGAACACTAGGGGACATTCTAGATCTAGCTATAGCAATCTCCTACTCCTCTGCCACTATGACGAAATTGCCAACTGTCTTTGCAAACCTCCTACTCCATCACATCTCTCTCAGCAGGTGAACTTCCTCTTTTTCTCAACTGTAATGGATAAAAATTCTCATCATATCCTTCTCTGACAATTATAATCATGCTTCTTACATGCCTGTCTTTTATTTTTGTCTCGTTTCACCTATGCTTAGAATTCATTCACTAGTCAACAAATATTTTTGAGCATCTACAACAACCTAGTCACCATTTTAGGTGCAGAGGTTTAGCTGTTAACAAATAATTCTATGCTTATTCTACTGTTGTCAAGTATTCAATAAACAAATATTTCAGATGGTGATAAGCATAATGGAGAAAAATAGAATAGATAATGTATTAGGATGTATGAGATTGTAGTTACTTGCTATTTTATATTGATTGATCTAAGAAGACCTCATTGATCTGGAGTCAACTAATGAGAAAGGCAGAGAGAGATATTGGGTATCTGATGGAAATGATGTAATTCTTAGGAGAGGAAGATAGTTGCATAAGCTTGAGGCATGCATAGCTCGTGTATGGGAGGCAACTCAAGCAGCAATAAAGAAAGCAAAGAGTAACAGAGAAGAAGATATAGTCAAGGACATAACCAGATCAACTAGCCCCAATTCTGCCATGGTGAAGATTTTGAAACCATGCAAGGGTATAAGTAGAGTAGAAAGACCTTATCTGACTTATAATTTTGAAGTGTCATTTTGAGGGTTGAGTCCTGAATAACCTGTAAGGGTAAGGATGAAAGTAGAAAATCTGCTAGGAGCTTATTGTGATAATTCAGCATGATGGTGAGTTTAAGTCAACTGGGATGGTGGGATGGCAGTGATGGAGGGGGTCAGAAGTGGTTTGAGCATGAGTCTTTTTAAAAATCAGTTCATCATTTGTTAGTATTTCAAAGACTTGCTTCCCTCCCTTCTCTTGTATGTTGAAGCTATCTTTCTTTATTTGCTCATTTCTCTCAAAGAGAAAAATGCTCAACTTTCTTATATCTTAGACTAAAAATACTTGTTTCCAATCCTCAATGCCCCCATCTCTAGTCATTAATTCATTTTCTTCATGACTTTTCAGAGAGTGCTCTATCTAGCTGAATCCGTTTAGTCTTTTCATCTCCTTTTCCTCCCACTGAAATTTGCCCCTAATGGCAAAGCTCTCACCTTAGGCAGGCCAGAACTGGCACTGACCCAAATATTCTCAGATCTATTGAACTTTTCTGCTTGTGTCTTACTTGATTGTCCAGCTTCATCTGACACCTCAAAATTCTCAATTTCTTGGTTTCCTTGACAATGATGTCTACTCCATTTTCTCTTCCACATATGGATTCTTCTCAAAATCCTTCACAGGTTTCTCCTCTTCCACTCACCTCTTAAATATAAGATTGTTTTTAATTTTCTATTCCTCTCAAGTTCTACTCCTTCCCAGGATGACATTAGCAACTGTGAGAAATAGATTCCCACACGATGATTCCTCAAAATCAACAGTAGTCTATATTTCAAGCAATAATAGGAAATTAATGCTCCTAGTCTATGGTGTTTTAAGATTGAAATTCTAACTCAAGGGCTGAGATACCAAATAGCTATCAGAGATGCCAGAGTGAGGGTTCCAATAAAGATTGTGAGTATGTACAGAAAGAGAAAAATTTTATAAGACTTTTGCGGTAAAAGCACCTGCCTTGTGTGAGCCCCAGCTCTATCAAGGTGGCCCAGTCAATCTTCAGCTTGAATGACAGAACATAGCCTCAACAGTGCCCTGTGCAGTTGAGAGGATGCTACATATTGGTGTCTGACTCCTACCTGATAAAATGTAAATTGGTCTGTGACAAGGTAGAGTAAAAAAGGAGAGGATTATATTTGTGAATCAATCATCTTGCACCAATGGTGGACCAAAGACATGTGCATTTTCCTTAGGTCTAATACAGTCTCTGTTGGAGAAAGGGCAGGGCTGGGGCTGTTTCATTTCTGGTCAAGAGGAGGATCTGGGAGAACACACCAACCAATAGGCTCTATTGGGTTGACTCTGGGCAAACAGGACCTAGATGAGAGCAGATAGCCATGAGAGGAGCATGATCCATGTCAGGGCTACTGTAAGAGAAGGAAAAGCAAGAGGGGAGAAATCAACCAATAGAAGGCTACAATCCATAAGATGGCAGCTACTGGTGGAAAGACCCAAAGATAAGAGCACAAGCCAGGTTTAAGTACCTGCCCAGCCTGGAGTGCATGCCATCAACTTAGTTCTCCCTCAGTAAGTTTTCTTAATGGTGCCACAGGCTCATCTCTAGGAATTAAGGGAAGAAGGGTCTGTCACAGTGAGAAAAGAAAATGAGACACAAGAGCAGTAAATATGGGGGATAATGTAGAATAAAGTACACATAGCAGTACAAAAGAAATGGATTGCAGACTTTAGCATCTTTTGAACCCAGTCAATTCCAAAGCCAGGTGAGGAGCCGAGATCTATAGGATATTCCCCCAGTAGAAAAGGTTGTGCTCACAACTTGGCTGTATAGGCCATGGCCAGACAGGTCACTCGGGAGCTCCTGCCCATGGCCTCAGCTCTTTTCTGAGGTTTGGGAAGCCATAAGCACTTGGTCCTCCAATTGAAGAGCTAAGACAAGGTTTAAATGGAATTCAGGTAAGTAGAAAACCTTCTGGGGGCAGAGTGTTTTATTCTATTAAAAACCAGTTAGCAGAAAATAAATAAAATGGCAACAGCGTGCTTATGCATACATCCTGCAACTAACAAAAATGAACTAAACCAAATAGCAAGGAAAGCTAAAGTGCATACTCAAAAACTTAGGATTTTTTACATCAATAATTTGCTTACATATTCAAGAAAACTTTAGAAAGACATAAAAACTCTGTCAAAACTGGTAGAACTGAGGAAGGGGATCTGAGAGAAGGAGAAGGGGAGAGTAAGGGGGAGTGCAAGGAGTTGAGAATGAGCCAACTATGTTATATGCATTTATGGTTATGTAAGAATGAACCCCACTAGTAGGTATAACTATAATGCACTAATAAATTTTTTTTAAAAAAATTTCAGTAAAATTTGGGGAGATGAAAATAGTTCTGTCCATTTTTGGAAGGACATCAACTTTTTCTCTGGTTTTCTCTGGATAGGTAAATTCTAGGGCACCAACCTACCTATCTTCCTGCCTGCCTGCCCCCTCTCTCTCTTTCTTCCTTTTCTTCTTTTAGCCCCCATAGTGTTTATGTTTTAAAAATGAACAACTATTATCATTAAAATCATAAAAATCCACTTTAACTAAAAAGAAATACTGCTTAATGATATGCTATCATTAAATGGCAAACTTTGAGTAGCTACAGGTAGAGAAACCTAGAATTATCTTCAGTTGTTATAAAGCCCTGGCACTAGGAATATTATTTTAATCAAGATAGCTGCTGGGTGTAAACTTGAGTCAGATACACAAAAAGATTTGAGATACGATAAAAGTGCAATTAAAAGAACAGCATTAAAACTGGAAAAAATGTGAATGGAATGAGACAGAAATTTCAGACAGATAACAGATCAGCAGAAGGAAAGATGGGGCTTATATTTGTGCATATTCAATAGGTGATAAAAATGCCTTCCAAAAGAGAAACTTCCTAAATGGTGCTTATTCAATCTTTGGAAAATAATTTAAAGAATGTATAACTTTCCTTTGTTCTGTTTGTCAAAATATATTCCATATATTTTGCATTAAAAATAAAATGTCATAAATGCTTTGAAGAAATAGAGATGAAAATAGATTTGATTTCCTGATGGGAAATCCTCAGTATAAAAAATATTCCTAGATTGATCTGTATAAAATATAAGTTGTATTTTGCTCTGAAACACTGAAAACAAAATTTACAGACAAATGAAAAATGGAGAGAAATTACAACAATAGCAGTGAGTTGTTTCTTGTTATAAAGAGTTTTCATTAACAGTAAAACATTCATATTGACTTATATGTAATAAAATCTTATTTAAAATATTAAAGTAGTCCGAAGTGGTGGTGCATACCTATAATCCCAGGAACTCAGGAGGCTGAGGGAGGAGGATTACAAGTTCAAGTCCATCCTCTGCAAATTAGTGAGATCCTGTCTCAAAAATCAAATTTAAAGGGGGTTGGAAATGTAGCCGAGTGGTTGAGCACATCTGTGTTCGATTCCCGGTATCGCACACACACAAAAAGAATATGATATGAGGAGTGATTCAAAAGAAAGTTGTGCAAATGTGCAATAAAATGTTTATTCTTTAATAATTTAAAAGCCCAGGTTGAACAAAGTATGTAACAAATTTGCCTGAAAGGAGGGTGGGGGGACTTTGATAATATCAAAGCTAAAACATGGAGAAGAAATCATGCCCTTATATTAATAGTTAGAATGTAAACAGTTTAAAACTGTTGAGAGTGCAATTTGGCAATATATATGAGAATCTTAAATATGTTCATATTCTTAGATTCATTGTAATACAACTTCTAGGAATTTATCTCAAGGAAGTAACCAGAGATGCACTCAAAAACATAAAAAAAGATGTCTGAATACTAGTAATCATTGCAAAATTTTGAAAATAACTTCAATATATAATAGTATACGGGCTTAGCTGGGCATAGTGATGCACATCTGTAATTCCAGCAACTAGGGAGGTTAAGGTAGGTGGATGACAAGTTCACGGACAGCCTCAGCAATTTAGCAATACCCTGTCTCAAAATAATAAAAAATAAATAAATAAAAAGAGCTAGCTCAGGAAAAAAAGAAAAAGAAAAAAGAAAGAAAAACCAACCCTGGGTTCATTCTCCAGTACCAAATAAATAAATAAATAAATAAACCCATCTACTTGATAGATTACCACCCAGTTATTATTTTGGAGAAATTATTTGACCATTAAAATACTCTACATATAATGATGGGTGAGAAATATCATTTTAGAAAATTATAATTCACTTACAATTTTGTTTTACACATATACCGAAATTTTAATAGTTATTTCTAGATAAGATGATCACATGTGATTCATATTTTTAAAATTTGCATACATTTTCCATATTTTATACAAAGAACAGTATTACTTTTAAAATGAGGGTGGATGTTATTTGAAGTTGTGATTTGGGGAACCAGAGTGGCCAGATGGAGAGAAGGTGCCCCTCCTTGCTACCTTCATAGGGTTTCCTTCTATCCAGAGACACCAGAAGAGGGCGCCTTCACCTCTTTCCATTGACAATAGCTCAATCACCTGACAGGTCTGGAATGTTCCACAGGTCAACAGGATTCACTTTCCCTGGTGGTCACATTCCTTTTCCAGGTCTCTCAGAAGTGTTCATAAAAGGATTACATAGTTTTAAGTGGCCTTGTGAGAGCTTCCTCCAGTGGCAGTATTAACAGACACTCTGTGTTAATGATTTGTGTTTGAGGAACCCTTTGCCCTGGTTCCACGTAGGCAGCTGCTGGAATTTAGAAGTTACTTTGCGTCTGGAAAATACTGAAGCAAAACATGGACCTACTCGAAACCTTTGCCTTAGCAGCCACAAAAAGGTTCATGGAAATGGCCAATTTCACAGTTGCAACCCAAGGGGTTGATTCAGCCACCAACAAGTAACTGTACCTGAGCCCTCCTTTGCTACTTAAAAAATGTGTGCTATTCTTCATGGTACCAGTTAGGGGCAGCAGATATCCTGGCATTCTTTGCCGTTTGAAGGAAGCTTCCAATCTGGAGATCTTAAAGTTGCTATGTATTATTATTTATTTACTGTGTTACAAGGTCTGGCAGTTCATTCCTGCACCAGCAGATCATTCTGGAAGCCAAAGCTGTCACCTAGTTGAATGCTTATAATTCAATAAAGAGCAAAGGTGGACACAAGTAATAAATTACCCTATATAATTACTGCATTCTGCAATAGCTGAGTGAGTTTCATCATTATCTAAACATTACAAAGCCGTAGCCTTCTCTTTTGGTCTCTCATTGTGTCTCTCATGCATGCCTAAGTAAGCTTTATTTTGACTCTTTAAAATACCCTCAGGATGGGACTGCAAATAAGGGGATGAGTGAAGACATCTATAAAATGGCTCTGTAAGGGCCCCAAGATGCTGGTTTAAGAGGATGAAGCATAGCTCTGACTGTGGTAAAAACATTTATTTTTCCTAATACATACAATATTATGGAGACACGCCTTTTTCAAATATTTGAGAAGGAGTGTCCACAAAATATTTTGTGTGTGTGTGTGTGTGTGTGTGTGTATCTCATAATCAAATGGCCCAACAGTTCTATTTAAAAGGAAACAATAACAAGATACTGAGCTCTAGAGAATCTTTCAATCAATGTCTTCTTTTGATTGTAATCACGTGCCTTTTTGGTTTTCATAAGTTCTTCATAATTAGTAGTAGGTGGAAAACCAAACAACAGAGAGGTAGACTGACTTGCAACTTTCAGGGACATAGTTAAATGCATAGTTGGGTGCCCCCCAGACCAGTCTGATGGCTGGTGACAGAACATGTGCATATCTCTTCAAGGCAGTACAATGCAGGACACAGAAAGTTCAGTTCAGCCAGCAAAACTTTTTAAGGAAAAGAAGAGAATTAATAATTGTGAGCAATTATTAACTGGCACATTCTATGAGCCTTATCATTTCTCACAGCGATCCTATCCATGAGGAGGTGCATTACTATCAGTATTTACTTAAGCAGGGGAACTGAGCTGCTGAGAGGTACAGTTATTCACCCAGCATCCTCCAGTTTGAAAGTGGTGAATCTTGAATTTGAATCCAAGCTCCCTAACTAGGAGACCCACACTATTAACCACAACCTTTTAATACAACTGCAAATGGAGTTCTTGCATTTCAAAGCCCAGGTGTGCAGAACCTACATCCTGGGTCACCATAAGGCCATGCAAGGCTGTGCCCATCTGGACCCTCAAGGTCCTCTTTATGATAGTTGTATTCTCCAATCAGATGTCACCATCAGGATCAGAGTGAACCCAGAGTCATCTGAGATGCTCTTGTTCTAGAAACTGTCTCCATCTCAAGCTTAGGAAGAAGCTATTTGGAGGACATTCCTTCCAGGAACAAGGACCCTTAGTGAGATTTGGCCCTTCCATGCCTGCATCTGAAAAGTTAAGCTTTTCTCTGGGAGTTTGAATTGAAGGTTAGGGATGATTGCTCAGAGGGGGAAAGTGTGAAATGGTAATCACTTTCATATGACACTTGAGAAATGTTATAATAAAGCTGAGTAAATTGGAGCATGAGTTAGCCAGTCCTTTGCCTAATGATGTCACCCACTTTGTGCTTCCTCCAGCCTATGATTAATAAAAGGGGGTTATTACAGTAACTCACTCCTAGTGGGCAGCAGTGACGTCAGCAGCAGCTGAGCAAACTGACTACATTTAGTCGTGCGTGTGTATGTGGGCATTTTTTTTTCCTGTGACTAACATGAAGCTAACAGCATCTAATAAAACAAAACCTCCTTGAAAGTTGAGGAACTTATTGGGTGAACTCTTTTCTACAGAGAGCACCATTTTAATTATTCTCATTTCATAAACTAAATGATGTTGGAGTTGGCCAAAATTACTTTATTGGCTTTCCTCCCCCATTTCATTAAGTGATCACGAATTAACCCCTGACCTTTGGGAGAGATTTGCTGGGGACTTTTTCCTTCTAGTATAATGGTTCTTCTTTCATTCATCATTCTACTCCATATTTCAAGAGGAGCTCAATCCATCTATGACAAAGGACTGTGATCATAAGTTATTTCTTGAAGATTTAAGGCTAGTTGTAAAATTCAATGATTCCAGTGAAACTCCCCAAGAATATTGTACTCACAGTTTGCTTTTCCATGCCAATTGAGACTGACAAAAGTCCTGCTTGCTATTTCACCTTTGCAAACTTGACCTTCCTAAAACCAGAGTGGAACACCTGGAAATATTTACTAATTGAGCTAAGCTGCTGCCAGAGCACCCTGTCAGTGTACATTCATGAGAGTACACAATGCCAGTGGACAGAGGCACTCTGGTCTTGCTGGCCGGGACATGCTTGGGAGCTACTCCCACAGAGGGGCAGAACCTTTGGACTCTATCAGGACATGAGGGAGGCAGCATACTGATAAAACAACAAAAAAAATTAACACACAGGACAACCCTCAGGCTTTTCTGTTGGCTTTTGCCTTCCAAAGTTATCATTTGGGAACAGGTTGTGAGGGTATCTTTGTGGATAAGCCAAACCGGATTAAAGTCAAGATCTCTGCTCTTATCAGTCCAGTGGAATCTATATGCTAAACCTCTGTGTTCTCAAATCATCAACATGGAACTTATTACCCGAGGGGATCCAGGTGAGAAAAATGATTATGACAATCTGTTATATGTTCCTTAGGGAGCATTTTTCAATAATCTTCTGGGGAAATAAGAAGATCAATTGCTGTAGCAGATGTTTCCTGATTGGGTTAAAAGTGAGTTATGACAAACAATTTAGAAATACATGTTGGTTAGGAAGAACTTTGAGGGCATTTTTATTCAGTCGGAGTTAGTATATGTATGCATGAAGATTTTATTCAAGATATATTTCTCTACAGAAGTTGTAAGTGATTATTTCACTCAATATTGAGTTTTTTTGCATGTACAAAATGGTTACTTCATGGGAAGAAATCCAGGCATTTCTGAATCATTTGGAAGTTGATTGAAACCTTTGGTTCCAAAATGACCATTTACCTGAGGAGATTCTGAATCATATCTTGGAGGAGATGACAAAGCGTCGGAGTATCTAAGACATTCCCCTTGTGGCTCTCGTCATCTTAAAATGACCTCTGACCTACCTTCTCCTTTCTGCATGACCCAAGTCACTCAGGATAAGCCATCAACCAGGGAAGTTAGTCCTCATCAACAGCATGATAGCATTTCACAAGTATGCTAGTTTGATCCAGGAAACTTCCCTTTTGTGAGTTTCACCATTTGTTGGTTATTATTATTTTCTGTGATGAGGGATCCTTCTCTATAACTTCCCCACTCGTCTCAGGAGAGCACCACCTGGAGGGGCATGGCCTTCCTTTAAAACCCACCACTTCCTTGTGAACGGAAGTTTAGAGAATATAATATTGCTTGGAACAAGCATTAGTATTTAGCCAAGCCCCTCTGCTTTATCTCTTTAGATATTGATTATATGTCATTCCCCTAAGGTATTAAACAAATAAAATCAAGCTACATCATATATATTTATTTCGTTGTTTTTTTATTTTTTATTTTTCACATAAGAGAAAGGCATGGTAATCTCATGCTTGTGAATTTGACTTCAGGGAATTCTCTGTTGCATGGATTTATCAGATACTGAATTGCTAAAATGAACAAGCCAAATTCTCTATTCATTTACTCTTTTTCATGAGTTGTTTGCCTCTTAACAACTTGGGTGTGGGCCAGCTCATTTTTGTTGCTGGTCACCAAGATCTTGCTTTGGGTTTTAACCAAAGCAGGAAATGCATTTGCGGACATACCAAGAAAGTTGGTCGGATTAACAATGATGCTGGTGAGGAACTCTGGTACTGGTAGTCTAGTGTGGGTTTCCAGAGGTCAGGCAACACATTTGCATGAGAAACTTGAATCACTTGAACTAATAGAATTGTGCATAACTGAAATATTTTTCAGTTTTACAAGTTGGATTTCCAAAGCCTCTTGGAGCATGGATGGAAAGGAAATTAGATAAAACTTTATCACTTTAAATCAGAATTTCTCAACTGCAGAACAACTGACATTTGGGCCAGATCATTCCTCTGTTGTGGGGACTGTTCTGTGCAAATCAGAGTGTTTACCAGCATCCTTGGCCTCTACCCATTAGATGCCAGTATCACCTCCCTCCCAGTTGTGACAACTAAAACTACACTCAAATGTTGTAAAATGTCTGCTGGGGCACAAAATCACCCAGTAGAGGACTACTGCTCTGGGATGAAGAATAACAGTTTATTTATTGGATAGTTTTGCTTTTTAGTTCGAGCATCTGGTGCAGCCCCTACCCCAGCCCGTTCAGACAAGGGCATTCCCAAATACTCTCAGAACAGGTGCTCCTACAGAACATAGGTCTTGAGGGATGTTCTGGTGGTTCTGAGGGAAATGTGAGGCTTAGGAACTGAGTTTTGGATTAACCATTTCTAACCTTGTTGTTCTGGAAGGAATTTTAATGTTTCCTTCTCTCCCTGTTTTCAACTATTCATTCATTGATTTAAGTTAAAGGCAGTTTAATTTTGACTGTAAAATGCTAATCCATCTTTGTCCCAAATCTTTGTTTCTAACGTTCAACCCAAGCTATGTGCAGACACACTATCCAGGAATCAGGCAGGGTTTGCCAGTCCCATATTCAATTTAAAGTATTTGATGAGACCCTTAGTCACTGACTCCTGCAATCTACTGCAGCAAATACCATTCTGGATCCTGCCCACGTTTTCTGGATACGGTGCTGCCTCTCTGAGGGAGTCACCGCTCACCAACCAGGCCAGGTTTTCCTGCCTGAGCCCAGAATAAACTCAGCTGCTAAGAACACCTCGCGAGTCCTTTTGATTTCTCTCCATAGTCACGTTTTATGTTCAGTTTCCCAGACGGGATGAAGCAGAAATCATGCTTCTTTGGAAACAGATTTTTCATAGGAAGGAACTAAAACACCCTGACTCGTCAGCAGCCTCTGAACCCCCAGTCTTGTGTCATTTAGCTGAATCAGAGGACAACTTCCCAGTCACCTGCTTGGGGTGTTCATGTCTCCTGGCTTGCATTTTTTGACTGAATCACAGCGATCCGTGAGTAGCAGCTAAAACAACAGGACCATGAAAAATGGTCCCCTTTTCCAGGCCTGTCTCCTTGTTCCAGGAGTAGTGAGGAAAGAGACCAATTAATAGCCTGGATGAAAGCCGAAGGACATACGGTTTGCTTAAGAAGAAAAGTGAACATTCTTGCTTCTTGATCTATGCCAACTTTGTATGGGGACAGCTGCTGCCACGGGTAAACACCACTACAGTATAGGGTTAGCCATGCCCCTAAGGTATGTGTCACCCACCGCAAGCCACAGGCCAGCACCCGGTCGCAGGTCTCCCCCCATCGGCACAATTGAGCTCTTATCCTCAAACGAACTTTGTTTTTTGACCAGCTCGCTAATTGTGATTGAAAACACCAGCTCCCCAGCAATGCACAAGCATTGGAGTTAGCAGCAGCAAGACAGGCCCTAATTGCTCCATTTACATAAAAGTAGAAACATACAACTTCTAAATATAAATCTCTGGCACATCTTTCCTTTTGCAATTACAGTAAAATAAGGTACCAGTTTCCCTCCCGGCTCCTTCTCGCAGCAAGCTGCTCCACCGGGTTCGCTAGTGGCTGCTCTTCGAGGCGAGCACAGAGCCATGCAAATGCTCCAGCGTGGAGTTGGGAGCTTTGTGAAGTAGCCAGTAAATCAGACCGCCTCCGCTAGGTGAATAACGCGGTGGCAGCGGGCCACTCTGCTAGTGCGGTAGCTGCTAGGACCGAACTCCACACTCAGAAAGGGGCCGGTTTGCGGGTGCGGGTGCGTGAGCGCTCCCCAGCTCGCCTCTGTCCGCTGGGGAGCCCGCCGGCCCCACTGCAGGTCTTGGTCCCTGACATTTGCTGTGGTTACAGTCGCTGGCACTGAGGGCTGGGTTCAGAGATTCCCAGCTGCACTCACTGAACAGTGATTTTTTTTTTTTCCTCCCTGAATTCTTTAGCTGCCAAAAGGGGGGAAAAATCAAGAGCTGCTCTTAAAAGAAGTTGCCCTTGCTGGTGCTCAGGGTAAAAATAGAGGCGGCCGCTTGGAACGGCTTGGCCCTGACTCCAGGCATCCCGCGAGCTGGGCTCGAGCAGCGCGTTCCGGCGTGATCCCTGGAAGCTGCCAGCAGGTGTTGCTCAAGGTACAGTAGCAGGGCCGAGAAGCCGGGACCCGAAGGGCCTGGGGTGTGGGGAAACTCTGGGGGAGGGGGCAGGAAGTGAAAGAGAAACCAAACCGAGGAAGGAAAAGGAGATTCTTGTCAGGAGCTGACTGACCAGCTCATGCCCTGGGCCCTTGAGTTTGGCAGGGAAAAGCTAATTCCCAGTCCAGAATAGTCCACAGAAGCTATTTTAACCTGCCTGGCTTCCTCTATCACCCCCACCTTAATTTCTACTGAGTGAGGAGGTTTTTCCACTGTGGTTCAGCTCTGAGTTGGGGATCTAGGTAGAAATTGACATCAGAGCTTCTAGGTGGCATTAGATGGCCAAGGTGGTTTCTGAACAACATGTGTGGGATGGCCCCTGGCGTCAAGGTGCTGTGACACAAATGTTTAAAATGAACCACGAGTCTTATTGAAAACATCACATATTATTTTCTGAGCACTGGGCTTGACTCTGCAGCTTAGTAATATGAATCCCATTTCATAGATGGGAACGCTGAGGCCTGAGTTTACCTGATGAGGGAACAGTGGAACTGGGGGATGATCTGGGTTGGTCTTTTGCCCCCACACTGTTTTGAGGGGGACATGGTTGTACTTAGCACAACAAGATTCATGCATGAGGCAGGAGGTGAGCTCAGATGCCCTGGAGACAATTTCTCCCCACTAGATATCAATCCCCATCCTCCCCAAATGGGGAAGTTCCTTTCTTACAAAGGGTTTCAGTTCATCCAACTCTAAACTGAAGGGCAGGCTTGGAGTTCACCATCACTGATTCTGTTTCTGTCATTGCCACTCAGATTCCCTCTCTTCCTCTACAACCGAATGACTTTATTTCCTACTTCAGTTCTGCATATGCAGTTCTTAGAATACTTCTCTCCCCTCCTCCTCCACACACAGCTAGCACCCACACTTTCTCTGTATGTAGCCAAGAGAGACCCTCTCACACTCAAATCTCCTGGTGTCCTAAAGGAACCTGCTTCTGCCACACATCAGGAGGCCAGAGCCTCTATATTTTGCTTGTGGGCACAGTGAAAAGTTTATTTTATGCATGTTAAATCCTGCATACAAAACAACATATCTGGTCATATGGCTTTCATTAGCTCCCAATTTTGCACATTTTATCCAACTTGTCATGTGAACCGGGCTTGTGCTTCAGCTATGCTCCTTCAAACAACCCTTCTCCACCAGACTTGTCTGAAGATGCCCCCCTTCTGAGTTACTTTTGAGGCTTGCCAGTGCCCTTCCTCACAAACCCAACTTTACCCCTATTTCAAGGGGCATTTGCTTCTTTTCATTAATCTCATGTTTTATTTGTAACAATTTAGAAATCATAGGACTTGAAGTTCTAGTTTAAAAAAAAAAATGTGATTTTTTTTTTCTAGTTAGAATGGGATTCTAAAGACCTGGGAAGGATACTTACGAAGTTCACTTGTAGAGAATGACTATTTCCCAAGTTCTTGGTGATAAATGATTTATGAAGCAGGCATTCAATTTCAAGATGTAAAATAATAGTGCAGGTCAGGGGAGGGGAGACATCATCATATGGGTATACATATTTTCCCTCAATGAAATAGCTATTTTAAAAAATTAAATTAGAATACCTATAAAGAATACTGTGAATTTTCTTCCTGTAAAAGATAGTAAAATACTTTGTAAATAGAAACAACCTCACAAAGTAACAGATGTTTTATGTAAAGATATAAAACTGAACCTGAATATAACAAGACGTGTGTGTATGAGTAGTAAAAGTTGAAAGTTGGACATTTGTTGAGATCTATTTGATTCCAATATTTTTGTAAAACGTAGACTAGTCACAGCCAGAGGTTTCACTGGCTCAGTGTATCACCCCAGTAGTGTCTCAGAAGCCAAGAGGGATTTCCATTAGATAATGAATTATGAAATGTCTCACACTGGAAAAACCAGTCATCCGCTGATGTCATCATGTTGATCAACCAATCCCAAACCAATCCCTCCTCGTTCCGGGTTGGTACCAGAGTGTTGAATGTACAAATAAGTAGTACAGTATAAAACTTCACAGTGCCAATACCATGAAGAGGAACTCAGACAGCTCTTACCACATGACACAAGAGCCGGCTGGGAAAAGAGAAGGGACCAGAAAGGTAATGCTTCTTCCTTTTTACTTATGAGCTCTTTGCACATTCAGAGTCAGAATGGATAGGAGGAATTTTACAACTTATTGGCACTTCCACAGGCATTGTGATTTGTACCTTTTTTTTCCTATTCAGGCAGGTTAATACAGCTTTTAACAGTCCTAGAGCATGCAAATAGATTATGTGTTTATACAACCCACTCAGCACATATATACAAGTACACATGCCAAAGAGAATGCTATTTTTAAGAGTTACATTTGCAAACAGTAAATTCAGGGAACACACACATACTCACATGCAGAGAGAATCCAAATATTGATAAGTTGCACTTATCTAAATGCTACTATTAGGTCTCTTGAGTTGTTTGGAGTCATTAAACTTTTAGTTCTATTTCAGACTCTCTTGTAAAACTTAATTGGGCTGCAACATGCTTTGGGTACTGTATCTGTGACTCCAAATAGGTGGGCGATGTTAAATATTAGAATCCAACGATGTTTTATTAATCCATTATAATGCAAATACCCTCACTTCCCTCATCCTTTCACCATCTCCTGTTAAAAAACATGGCACTTCTAGGTAAAGTGGACAAAGTTTTATCCATAAAGCAGAGCCATTAATGTTCTTGGAGCTGAAACCCCAAAGGTGTTAAAGAGCTTGTTACAGAGAAAGTCTTGCAAATAGTTGCTTTTGAAAAGGGGAGAGCCTATGCAATTCAGAAAAGCATTGTTACCTCTGCAAACTCTAATTTTAACTTAGTGTCACAATTGTATCGCCCTCTCCCTGGTGTACTCAGATCTTATGTGTGTAGTAATACTTATTAACTCTTTTCCACCTAAACTGCCTTGCTTGACTGGAATGCTCTGAACACACTAGGTGTCAGATATAAGCTGACTGTATCTACAGAAACCAAGAGGGTTTATGTGTGGGAAAGAAACCGAGAAGGAAGGAAAGCTTTAACAGATGGACCCCTTAAAGATACTTCTGCAAGATAAAAGCAATAAGACAGAGAATGAAAAAAAGGAGTTGGGGGGGGGGGGTTTAAAAAAAAGCCTCAGAAAGGCATTGTTTAAACATGCACATTTTTCTTTTTCTGTGAGCACTCAAATCCATGATGATTTCATCTAGGCTGTTCCTTTGAGGGGAAAGGGAGCAGTGGAGGAGTCTCTCTATGAATGCACTGGTCAGGACTGGGCAGGGGACAAGCTGAAAAAACTATCACATGACAGAGAAAAATAATTTGCCAATATATTTTAGAGATTCTTTCCCCATAGGGCCAGTTATTCACGTCATACGAGTACACTCTTTTTATGAAAGAATGTGGGAAAGGCCAAATGAATTTTGTGTTTTATCTGTGAAGTCGGGCAAGGGGTGGTAGGCTGTCATGTGTGAAAGGGACGGCGGGAGAGGAGAAGGAGAAGCGCTTCCTGGGACTTGGGCATGTTAAGTGCTGCCTATCCTTTAGCTCTTTCTGTGCCCTGCTATACTGCCCAGTTGGGAAAAGTAAAGTATGTTATATGGCCCCAAACAAAAGTTCAGTTGCGCTCCCCTCAGATCGACTGCCCCGGTTGAAGACCCTGAACATTTTAATATGAATGAGTGGGGGGAAGGAACAAGTCTGGATTCCATCAGGCAGAACAATCGGCAGCGTGCCCCTGGGCCCCTCTCCCCTGACCTCTGCTACCTGTCAGCCGACCTCCCTCAGCCCCACCTCAGCCAGGTGTGTGGGTCGTCACCCAGGGCAGTGGAGGTGGGTTGGAGGGGCTGCGGGGACAGACTCTTCCAATCAAGCCACCCTGTGGATTGAGATAGTGCCTTTGGTTGGGGTTTGTTTTTTCCCCCTCCAAAAAAGGAAGAAGGTGAAGCAAGGGGACAGGACTGAGAAAGAAAAAAGAAAGAAAGAAAAAAAGAAGTGAACAAAATGAGGAGAATTTATTGTAGAGGGAACGTAGAACCCCCGAGAATGGTGATATTTGAAGAGAGGTGTGTGAGAGGGAGCAACCAGCAGAAGGAAAGCAGCCTGTCAGAAAACGGGCTGTCCCTCCCTCCCTAATCACAGCCTTTACTCACAGACAAACTCCCTCCCTCTCCCATTCACTCACTCACTTAGGGCCAATCGTTCTCTCTCTCTCTCTCTCTCCCTCTCTCTCTCCCTCTCTCTCTCTCTCTCTCTCTCTCTCTCTCTCTCCC
>JAJEJO010000539.1:299983-398349 GCA_020662805.1 Glaucomys volans | reverse complement strand
CTCCCTCCCTCCCTCCTTCCTTCTCTTTTACTCGGAGACAGTCAGAACTCTCCTCCCTGACAGCCACAAACCTACAGCACTGACTGCATTCAGAGAGGGAACCTGCAAACAAAACTTCACAGAAAACTTTTTGCTCTTGTTCCAGAGAATTTGCTGAAGAGGAGAAGGAAAAAAAAAAAAAAATCCAAAAAACCTGTGCGTGAGGGGGGAGGAAAAGCAGGGCCTTTAAAAAAGGCAATCACAACAACTTTTCCTGCCAGGATGCCCTTGCTTTGGCTGAGAGGATTTCTGTGGGCAAGTTGCTGGATTATAGTGAGGAGTTCCCCCACCCCAGGATCCGAGGGGCACAGCGCAGCCCCCGACTGTCCGTCCTGTGCGCTGGCCACCCTCCCAAAGGATGTACCCAACTCTCAGCCAGAGATGGTGGAGGCCGTAAAGAAGCACATTTTAAACATGCTGCATTTGAAGAAGAGACCCGATGTCACCCAGCCGGTGCCCAAGGCGGCGCTTCTGAACGCGATCAGAAAGCTTCATGTGGGCAAAGTGGGGGAGAACGGGTATGTGGAGATAGAGGATGACATTGGAAGGAGGGCAGAAATGAATGAACTTATGGAGCAGACTTCGGAGATCATCACGTTTGCGGAATCAGGTTGGTGCTGGCATTTGCGGGGGGAGGGGAGTGAGGGCGGGGGCAGTAAAATATATTTCTTTGACAGTCCTAGGAGGAACTTCTTTTCTCTCCAGCTGGAAACTGCCTGGGAAGGTTATTAGTTATTAGGTGTTGGTAGCAGACGGAGAGGAGGGGGAGAGGGCTCTACAGAAATGGAATTCTCTGGTGAGCTCTGCCTGGAGATGACTAGCTTACACTTGCTAAACTCAGCCGGTCACACAGGGAGGAAGCTCTTGGGCCAATCTGGAGCTGGAAGCCAATCTGTGAGGGGCTCCCTCGCTCTGCCTATGAAACCAGATCTGAGCAGTCAGATGAAAGCAGGGCATTTTCGGGTGCTTGGGGAGCAGAGTTGTCTTCAGGGCCCCATCCAAAGTTTTCATTAGGGGTGGGAGGCTAGAGTATAGGGGATCAGAGCAGAATGGCACAGATGAAGTCATTACCTTAAAACAAACCTTCCCTTTAAAAGTCCAATCTGGGGCCACATCAGACACAGGGCGTACATACTAATGACAGTCATTTTTACCTTTAGAAACTCTGTCTCAAGTGCATAGCACATCCTAGGCAGTAACAGGGTACTTTAGGGGACAGTTGACATTGAACCAACAGTCACTTTTGGAGCACTGAGTTTTGCTCTCTGAACCAGGGGAAAAAAAGAAAGTCAAAAGAAAATCCCCCCCCCCCCCCAAAAAAACCCCAGTTTTGTTCTTTGTGAAGTTACCAAGAACTCTCTGCCAAGGAATGCAACCTTGACAAAGTGCTCTCAGATACTATGGTGAACTCTCACTCTATCCTTAAGAGGAAGAACTTTAATAAATAGATTCTAATTGTTGGCCCAAGACCACAGTAACCTGTTGCTGAACAGAAAATACCTGTCAAAACTATGGGCGGTGGATTTGGAGTCGGTCTATTTTTATAGTTACAGGACACAGATCTTTTTGCATGCCTACAAGCCCATGCATGCTGGGCACACAGATGTGTTAATACCATGTTGCTTTCATGGTAATGCCAGGCTAAAGAATCAGATCCCTTGCCAAATCCATTTGAAAGGAATGCCATTGTTTTGTTTGGTAGAGCATATGGCCAGTAAAGTATGTGCAGGGACTCCCAGCATTTTGTTTAAAAGTTTGCTGCAGGAGTATAAACAATTAAGGCAACACTCAGAATTTCCAATCCTGAAAACCTGTTGACTCAGATGTTCTGTTTTCAAGAAAGCCATGGGAGACCTGAGCATCCTTTTGGGGGAAAGGATAGCCTGCAGACTTTGTGGTTTCCCCCTGTGGAAGAAGCCTCAGTGGCCCTAAGCTTCCTAGGCAGGTTAGCTCTCCCCCCTGAAACCTCTCTAGTTTAAGGAAGATCTAACTTACTTCCTGAAAGTTCTTTTAGGATACAGCCCCCAAAATCATGATCATTGTGACTTTATCTCCTGAAACTTATTGAGGAAAAAGTCAGGTTGGAGTTTTCAAGTTACCACCTTATTTTCCTCAAACTTTCCTGGTGGAAATAAAGGAAAGGAAACACTATGATGTTGGGTTGTGCCTGTGGAATAAATTCCGGTGGTCTGGAGGGCTGCTGTGGGTCCTGATATGAAGGGACCCAGGTTGTGTTTTTATATGCCAAACTCCACCTCTGACGGCCTCAGTTGCAGCCTCTAGGCAGTTGGCTTTAACCACATCATATGACTGAGTATACCTATGCTCCCTATCACTTTTAACTATACATGCTGGCAATATGTCCCTCCTTCTGACCTACTGGACTTTTATAGAAAATCACTCTTTTGGCATTTAGAGATCTGACAGTGAAAGAATTGGACCATTTACATTCTTTCTTACTTATGGCCCTCATTCTCAGTGTTAATCAATCTCTCGGTTATAAGGGACCTTTTCACTTTTTCCTTCTCTGTTTGGGGTTTAGTTTGAGAGAAAAAGAGCTGCTTTTTAAAAAGGCAGTTTATGTTGACTAAAGTTTAAGGTTTGTAATGGGAAACTTCTCCTGGATGAGTTTACATCTTGACTTTGGATTCTTACAGGGGGACTATTACAATTGCCTATTTTTCTCTTCTGAGAAGTTATAGACATCAACTTCAAGTTGATTTAATGTAATTTCATAGATTTTTATGATTGCTGTACGAAAAATCTATTCCCCAAACAGGATACTATGCAAGCATTTTGCTGCCGAGTTTTCCTACCTAGGAAACATATTTGTCATCTGAATATTTGTAGTGAATATATGAAAATGAAGGGCAAATATCTATGCCTTGTTGCTTTTGAAATAATACAACTTTAATGACATTCCAACTATGAAGAATGTCCAGATTCTTGGAGAATAGAAGAGGGCATGCACTTTTCTTTATAACTATTTGCACAGAATAAAATTCAGTCATAAGTGTCACCCATGAGCATGCCATAGATGTACCTTTCAACCTCAATATTCCTCAATCTGGGGAGGCATGTTTAATTTTGGCCTTTTCTCCCTGATTGTTTAATAAAGCCAAGGCATGGCCACAGCAGTAGAGCGATCACAAAGCTGAAGGTGCCTTGAACTCTTTTAACTGAATTTGTCCCACTCTGCTCATGTAGAAAATGCCCCAACTTTGCGAAACTGATGTCAGTTATTGGCTAAACAGTGAAATCATTCTAAGGCTCTCTGAAATTTATTTCAACAAATAAGAATGATTTTCTTTTTATGGCTATCACCAGGACTGCTCCCCAAAACTAGTGTGTTCTTTGCATGGCTGGCCCCAAATCCTTGATGTTTATATAAGTCCTCTCTTCGAAGGGAAGGCAGTAGGAATGAGTAAAATGAAGCCAACTACCACTTTGTCAATGAAACTAAAAGCAGAGGCTTTTTTGCTTGATATATCTCATTTTGTCTTCTTTTGATTCATGACAGTAGCCTGTCAATCAATGTACAATAACAATATATCGTTGGGTCTCCACATGCTGCCAAATCTAGATGCTGATTCTCATGGTTAACTTAGCAATTGAGAGCACTTATTTTAGAAAGATGGGGAAAGACAAATGGTACACCAAGAAATGGATAATGCTCTCCCAGCCTAGGCATTATTGAAAGCAGCACATAAATCTTCCTTCTTGGGGATACCATTTACAGTAGATTTGAGTTAGAAATGTACACTGCTCAAACAGGTGTCTTCACAGGCTTCCTTGGTGGCTATATCCCCTTGCACTACCCCAGGAAAGGAATCTCAAAGTGGAGTTGATTCCCACTGTTCCATTCCCCACCTGTCTTTTGAGCTATCCTGGGAATCACTCCTCCTCATGAACCTCTGAACCTTTAGGGGTTACACACTTTCTTCTCTGAATAATAGGGAAAGATTGGCCACAAGAGGGCGCATTCCAAAGACTTTTGGTCTGTATCAGTTCATCTGGGAAAGGCAGTCGCGCCTACTGGAAGCCCAAGTTTGTAGCACCCTAATCTTGGTGATTATCAATTACTTCCTGTCCCTTCTCATCCTCCTGAAAAACTTAGAATTTTATGGGATGGGAGAAACACGACTACCTGTAATACATTAAAAGAGACAGAAGGCGAAGAAATGGGAGTGCTAGTGATACATGTGAACATTCCAGAGCTCTATGGAAGGCAGACGAGTGATAAATTTCAAAAGCAAACAAAGCAGAGCATGGAGAAATGTGACCATGAATCATCAACGATACTGATTTGCTCACAAGTCTCTCCCTAATACGGTCGTCTGGGTTTTACAAAAACATCTTCCATCTCCCCTGATTCCGTTGCCTGGTTTGCCTGTCTTATCAACGCTTTTCACCAGCGACAAATGACAAGTGACTTCGAAAAGGGAGAAAAAAGGCTATTTATTTAACACCTGGTAGGAACACGGTGTTCAGCCGCTGAGGATGCGAACTGAGGGTGTGGAGAGGAATGGAGAGGGGAAAGATGTGGAAGAGATTAATAGTGGCTTTCGGCCTGTGTAGTAGGTGAGCAGGAATGGGGGTGGGGGAGATGTCAGGGTCGAAATTCAGTTTTTACATTTGTAGAGCGGGAGTAATGCCTTCCCAGGGACTTTTCTTGAAAATACTTATTTGTCTTGGCCCCTTTTGCTGCTAAAAAATACTTGAGCATGGTCTCTTTAGCTGTATGTAGTACAGAATTCTTCATACTCTATTGGTTCTTGGGTTCAAAATCAAAAGTGTAAAAAGTTCTCAGGAACTTTCGAAGTTCTGAAATTCAGTAGGTTGAACCTTGAGAATTTTTTTTTCTAGGAAGCTAAGACCCTTCTTGTCCCCCAATATTTAACCTTCTTATTCATTACTATTTAACTGGAAGAGGCATACACGATGAATGTTTGTGACTGAACATTTACAACAATTCAATAACGAGGATTCCAAAGAGAGAAATTGAGACTAAAAAAAATATCAGTTCAAGATAACTTATAACCAAACCTATAGTTCTACTTCAGGCAGGATCCTCTACCATAGGTCAAAGGAGGAATAACCCTTAAATACCCTGCTTGCTGCCTTTTACAGAAACTCCTGGAAGCAGTCCAGATGCAAAGTTAGTGCTTAGAGAACACACACGCTGTAAATGGCAGCTCTCTATGCTCTGCCATTGACTATGCCATATCTAGGCACAGGGAAACCTTGATGAAGAATGGAAAATTAAAGTAACAGACGCTTTTTTACAGCAAGCCTTTCCTCCCCCCGTGGTGAGTTAAATACGCTCTATAAACAGCAAGGCTTTCCACATTAACATTAGAGACATAATTATTACCCATATATAAAAGGGCAGCATACTTTACGCAGGACCCTTGTGAGCAAAACAAAACAAAACAAAACCGAAACACTGCATGTGTGTATTGCTTATTTAATTGGAAGTGTTCAGACACCCACAAATCCGAGATGCTGGACTTTTGGATGAGCAGCATTTTGCATTCTAATGTGGGGGAAGGGAACAACAAGGGGCTTGCCTGCTTAACCCTTGGCATGCCTTCATGATTGAGTTATCGAAACATTCTGAAAGCAAAGGAGAATGTGTTACAAACACCTTTTCTTCCAGCTTATGCAGTCTTTCCTCCATCCAGCCCTCCCAGCAGGCAACGTTTCAAAGGTATTCTCTGTAAGGTGCAAAACTGATCCCCACCCAATTTTCTGCACCACTTTTCTCTCCCTTTGGTATGTGTCCACCGAGCTCATAGGGGTTTAAGTGATGAGATATTATCACCCACATGGATTTGCGTGGGACTTTCTTAGTGAATTACTCAGGCAGGGCAGGCTGTGATACAAACCTTGCTCACAAGCTTCGGGGGGAAAAATAGCACAGAAGATGAAAAGAATATTAGCAGAGTGTAGGTAATGAAAGGTTAGCAAAACAACTAGCTATATCTGGTTAGCTAGAAAATAGTGTAGGAACTCAGGGCACACCTGTACAAACTAATGTCGTACCTGCTCACGAAGCATTATGGGAGGCTTCCATTTCAGGATTTTACAGCACCAGATATTTAAGTCAAACCTGAAACTGATTAGAAATTGATCCTAAACATCTCAGCCTCAGGCAACCTTTTTCCATTTTTCAAATTGTTATGCATAGAGATTTGCAGATTGGGGGTATCCTGAGAGCGACACTGCAGTATAGCCATCTCCCTCAGATAATATAGACATAGAGGGAATATAACAAATTGTCTATTTATTGTATTTTTCATCCCTAAGAAATCTAAGGGTTGTAATAGATTTCTGAAACCGGCAGCCCTGATAAACAGTAATTCCATGTCAGCTTCCAGCCATTTCATTCTCCCCACCCCCTTCTGCATTGAAAGCTAATGTAAAAGAAAAAAAAATGCACTGCTTAATCAGTCAGAATACAATAGAACCTGTAAAATGTACCTGCATATGAGGTAGACATTAGGAAGACTTGACTCTCTCTCTTCCCCCTGTCCTCCTGAGCATTATGGCAACAGCATTTTCATGAAATTGGATCTCAGTTTTATTTTTTTCCCTGATAAAATATCATGCAATATACAAATAGCAGTTCCAGAAATGGACACCAGGAGAAGGAGGCGACAGGCATGTCAATTAGTAGGGGGAAAATCCAAATGTCAGAAATATGGGGGAGAGAGAAAGCAGGCAGGCAGTGGATGCAACTACAGGGAACAGTTTTTCAGTTCAGATAATTAAACTGATGCATAAATCAGCACCCGTGCTTCCCCACAACGCACAGGCGATGCCATGCAGTTAATTATCAGCCAAGACCAGCGCGAAAGTCATTTTATGATGACTCTCTGATCCTAATATAACAGCACCTGACAGATTGAGCCCCCTCTAATGAGTACTCTCTTTGTACAATCCTCTCTCAGGAACACTAAATCATTTGCTTCCAAGTACAGCTGCCTGTGAAGAAGGGGTGGGGCTAGATCAGCATAAGAAACCTGCTCTTGTGAAATGAGGGGCAGTCCTGCGGGGCTGTGTGATGGAAAGCACGTGGCCTTGCCCTCCCCAGCTCTACAAAAGCAGTTTGCATGTGGCTGTCACTTGTTGGGGTTGACCAGTTAACCCTCCCTTGTCCCCCCACCCCCAAGCCTCTGTGCAAGACTTGAAAATTCAGCATGTGGATTAGCACTGCTGTAGTAGTCCAATAGTCCAGCAACCTTCACCTGCACCCTCACCTTCACCCTCACCCTCATCCCCATCACTTCCCCCTGTCTCGCCACCATCAAGCATGTATGAGCGCAGAGAAGAGGCTGGAGGGATGTGTTACCTGTTACCTGAAACCCAGTGAGCCTTCACATCTAGGGCTTTAGTCAGGTGTGCTTTCCTAGAAAAACAAAACACAAACTTGTGCCCTCTGGCTTCTTTTAGCAGCTACTCTCTCTCTGTCTGTGGAGTGCCACCCTGTTCACTTAGGATGTCAGAAGCTGTCCTGAACAGAGGCAGAAGGGGAAACAGCATGCAGCTTGTCAACATTCTCCACTGGCAGGGCTGAGGTGCCCATACATAGGGGCAGGAACCTGCAGGTTCCTCTGGGACAGTAGTATAAGTAGAGGCTGGGGACATTTCTGTCAGCCTTTCTTTCTGGTCACCATTGGACCCTATCACCTGAAAATCTGCTTCTAATTGCTATTTTAGTAAATGATCCTCCTTAAATCTTTTACTTTCTTAAAACAATAAAAAAACACTACCAATTCTTAGCAAAGGGTAATATAGGATTCACATTAAAAAAAATCATCATGCTTTCTAAAATAAGACAGCTTCCCCTTCTAACTGCTCCCTGCTTTGGTGTTCTCTCTAATCACAACCCCTGCTTTATTATTCATTTCGACTCCTGCCAGAGACATGAGGTTAGAGTCAGAGGAACTCCCGTGCCACCACCATCATCGTCGTGGCAAGTTTGCACAAAGATGCCAGAGAACCCTTCATATCCATATGCAGCCCTTCTTGGCCCTTGCCTCAGTGAATTTACCACGATCATAATCACAGTGTGCACAGTGTGTTAAATTAAGAACAGAATCGACAGTGCGCAGTGCACAGAAAAGCCTGCCTTCTGCCGCAGAGAACTTGAAACTGTGCCTAAAATTTATAGTACCGTAAACATCTCAGGGCCTCGAGTGATAAGTACGGCTGGATTTCCGTTAGCTATAGAAATCCAGGCAGGGAGATCCTCCTAGGGAGTTGTGACTTCTAAGATGAACTTCTTGAAGATTGCTCCCAGATTTGTACCTAGGATCTGTGTACAGTGGACAGTTATAAATAGGCATATGGTCAGGTAAGGAGGACCCGTTTCTGTACACTACCAAGTGGTAAACAGGGAAGTGAGGGAAAATATTTGATTAATCAGAGGATTCTAGTCGGGACACCTGCTTCTTAGAGTAAATGGTGCTGCATAATACACATACAGGTGCATATGCAGAAAAAAAAAAGGAAATGGATGACTTTCTAATTTTAGAGTTAGGCTAGAACTGAACAGTTGCTGAATCCACTGTTCTGACAATGCAAGGATTTCCCCTGTGTTAGCCACAGTTGCTATTTGAAATATGTCTTTGGTGCTCATTTAGAGCATTATAAAGGGACAGAGACAAAATGAAGGATTCAGAGGTAGAAGGTGGATCTCTTACTTAAATGTAACTCAATGCTAAGAATGTCTCCATTTGTTAAGTAGGAATCAAGTCATTGCCTACTCTGTTCTAAACACTAGACTATGGCAATGAACGAGATATTTAAATAAGACCTCGGACCTCAGGCATCCTAATCTAGACTGCAGAAGGGTGGTGGCTGAGAAGTTGAGAGGGGAAGCTTTTGGAGGAAGCGTAGTCCAATCTGAAAACTGAAACATTATAAAGATCAGCCACTCGGGTGGGGCAGGAATATCTAGGCGCAGGGACAGCAGGTGTCACTGCCCACAGATGAGCCAGACCATGGGATTCTTCACCCCTCAAGGAAACACTTTGAAGCTGAACCATCAAGAACAGGGTACTGGGCAAGAGCTGGAGTTGAAGGTTGACACAGAGCTCAAAGTCCTGAGCAGTTTCTTTGGCTGCTGAGAGTTATAGGATGTCAGGAAAGGACTTGAAAGAGGGGGTGGCATAATCAGATCCATCTTTGGGGAAGATTCCTTTAGTAGCTTAATGGAGAAAGGATTGGAAAGAATCTTGACTTGATGCTGCAGAGGCCACTTTGAAGAAAAGCCTGCTGCAGTGAGTGACCTCAGGACAGAGGTGATGGAGGCAGAGTGGTGACAGGAAAGAGGAGTCCAGTTCAGAGTGCTATCTACCCTGACCCACACTGCAGGGTGGGGAGAGAAAGGATATTTACCTTTTCGTGTAAGAATATTTCTGTAGCTTTCTAGAGCGTGCAGAGGGTTTTCATTTATGTTCTCCTACTTGGTTCCTTCCAAACTTGTGAGATAATAGGTCAAATGTCATTATGTCATTCCCATTTTATAGAAGATGAAACTGAGATTAAGCAGTGAGGCAACAGACACAGGCCCCCAGGCCCTGTTCATTCTAAAACAAGGGATTGCAAACTTTTTTTTTTTCTGTAAGAGGCCAGAGGGTAAAAATTTTGGGTTTTGTGGTCCATAGTCTTGTAGCTGCTAAATTCTGTGTTATATTGCAAATGTGGCCATAAGCAACTTAGAAAGAAACAAAGCATAGCTGGGTTGCAATGGAACTTCATTTGGGGGTACTAAAGTTTGAATTTCACATTACAAAATATGGTTTTTCTTCAACCATTTAAGAATATAAAACCCAATCTTATCTGGAGAGCCTCTCTGAAACAGATTTGACCAGGGGGCTGTAATTTGCTAGCCCCTGTTTTAGATGATCTGTAGCAGAAGACTCTTGCTTGCTTGGAAATAGAGAGGAGATGCAAATGCTGGAATTAACAAATGTTCCTGTTCTATCTTGTGCTGCATTTTGTCTTCAGGCACAGCCAGGAAGACTCTGCACTTTGAGATTTCCAAGGAAGGCAGTGACCTGTCTGTGGTGGAGCGTGCGGAAATCTGGCTGTTCCTGAAAGTCCCCAAGGCCAACAGGACCAGGACCAAAGTTACCATCCGCCTCTTTCAGCAGCAGAAGCACCCACAGGGCAGCTTGGACACAGGGGATGAGGCCGAGGAAGTAGGCTTAAAGGGGGAGAGGAGTGAACTGTTGCTATCTGA
This sequence comes from Glaucomys volans, assembly GCA_020662805.1. NCBI lineage: Eukaryota > Metazoa > Chordata > Mammalia > Rodentia > Sciuridae > Glaucomys > Glaucomys volans. The sequence goes on along the minus strand of JAJEJO010000539.1, from coordinate 388,058 downwards.
GAAGGTGGTGGATGCTCGGAAGAGCACCTGGCACATCTTTCCTGTCTCCAGCAGCATCCAGCGGTTGCTGGACCAGGGCAAGAGCTCCCTGGATGTGCGGATTGCCTGTGAGCAGTGCCAGGAGAGCGGCGCCAGCCTGGTGCTACTGGGCAAGAAGAAGAAGAAAGAAGAGGATGGGGATGGGAAGAAGAAGGATGGAGGTGAAGGAGGAGCAGATGAGGAGAAGGAGCAATCACACAGACCTTTCCTCATGCTACAGGCTCGGCAGTCAGAAGACCACCCTCACCGCCGGCGACGGCGGGGCCTGGAGTGTGACGGCAAGGTCAACATCTGCTGTAAGAAACAGTTCTTTGTCAGCTTCAAGGACATTGGCTGGAATGACTGGATCATCGCTCCCTCTGGCTATCACGCCAACTACTGTGAGGGTGAGTGCCCGAGCCACATAGCAGGCACATCGGGGTCCTCACTGTCCTTTCACTCAACAGTCATCAACCACTACCGCATGCGGGGTCACAGCCCCTTTGCCAACCTCAAGTCGTGCTGTGTGCCCACCAAGCTGAGACCCATGTCCATGCTGTATTATGACGATGGGCAAAACATCATCAAAAAGGACATTCAGAACATGATCGTGGAGGAGTGTGGGTGTTCCTAGAGTCACCCAGCCTGGGGGGAAAGGGAACTAGGGTTGTCCAGAGAAGACAGTGGCAAAATGAAGAAAAAAAAAAAATTAAGTTTTCTGAGTTTAACAACCAGAAAAATAGAAATTAAAAAACAAACAAAAAAACAAAAAACAAAAAATGAACAAAAAAAAAAAAAAAAAAAAAAACCAAACCAAAAAGCAAAACCTGAGGAAATAGATGAAGGAGGATGTGGAAAAAAAAAAAATCCTTAGCCAGGGCTCAGAGATGAAGCAGTGAAGGAGACAGGAATTGGGAGGGAAAGGGAGAAGGGTGTACCCTTCATTTCTTCTGAAATCAAACTGAGGACCTCAGTTGTTTAACCGGGTATTGTCCTCTCCCCCCTTGTGGTTCCCCTGTGAGCTCCAAGTCACTTGTGTAGTCTGCAGAAACCGTGGACTAGCACGACCCAAATCACGTCTAGAAAGCCATGAGTTTGGAAGGGCCAGTCCCACCCAGCTACCCAGGTCACACACCTGTCTGTGTGACACTATGTCTTCATATGTCACCAGACACGCCCACACAGGCGTTTCCACACACCACATACACATACATACCGGTAAAAGAACAGGTGTGTGCAGGTAGTCACACTTTCTTTTTCTGCACCACTTTTGCAACAAGACAAAACAAAACAGAAAAAACCAACATTAAAAAAAAAAAATTGAGAACAAGAATGGGAAGAATGAAAGATCAAGGAAAAAAGAATACCAAGTTACATTTCGTTAAGGTGCTTATGATCTTAGAACTATGCAACCTAATAGGTTTGAAACTGTTTACCTGAGAGAGAACAAAAAGAGAGACTTTTTTGTATTGGAAGTAACCTGATTAATTTTTATTTTCTTCAAGGAGAGATACTTGAAAGGAATATGTTTGTCCATCTGTTGGATCCAAACATTTCTATATTTTGTAAATGTTGTTGTTTTTTTTTATCGTTTACTATTTGCACTACAATGGTGTTTGACCTGTCTAATCCTTATTTAACAAGTATTTTCTTTGGGTGGGGGTGGGGGTGGGGTTTAAGAGCTGCACTTAATGTGAGCTATAAAAGAACTGCTACAGCACACAAAATAGCTATTTTTATTATTATAATTATAATTATTATTATTATTTTGTACCTTAAAAAATAGACACATACACCAAAGACATTTGTGTGAGCCTTTAAACAGTCTGTCTGTGGTTGGTATCATTCACCATCAATGAGTCAGGGGTTGAGATTCAAGGTTCGGTAGGGGGGATTGTGTTCAGGCTTAAAAGCCCTGAGAAGTTTGGTTTTTGACTCCTTTTACATCCATGAAACAGGACATTTCATACTGGATGTGCAGTAGTTGTACACTGTTGGATATCAAGTTCAAATTCATGAGACTACATGCTTGTATGTGTATATATACATTGCTTGTGCATACGCATATCTGTATGTATATATACATGTATTGTACCATGTCCATACACATTTTAAGCACTTCAGGCTGTCATTTTTTAATGTTCTTAAAGCAATGAATGTTTGTGTGCAAAACACAGTATTTTTAAGAAGGATAGGCTATAGTTTTTGCTTTTACTCTGAACTAGGTGGGCACATTTCAAAAATTTGGTTGGGAAAAAGCCTGGAAATTCCAGTGAATATTCAGCAAGGCCCTCTTTAAATGTACAGGGATCAAACTCCCTCCTCTTTCTTGTCCCCGCCCCACTACAAGTTATCCCCTGTGGGGAAAACAGGATATTAATCAAAACTGTAGGTCAATTTTTTTTTTCAACTTCTATTTATTATCTATTGGAATCAATCTTAAATCAAAACTTTTTCGGAAAAAAATTAATCTGTAGGCCAGAATAAAAGAAGTGGGTGAATTTTTTAAAAAATGGCTTAGGTCTGATTTTGAGAGGTATTACTTGCACCACTGGGTTAAATAATGTTAGTACTTAAAAAGTAAATAATTTGGAGGAAGGTGTTTAAGAGAATGGGAATTAAGAAAGAGAAGAGTTAAAAGAAGGCTGGGATGAGGGCAGTAGTATGAATCTCTAATATTTAATTAATATTCAAAACTCTTGATATGTAAGTTTGTATGTATCAATTCAGATGCTAAAAGGGAAAATATCTTTGTCTTATAAATCTCAAAGTATTGCTTCAAGCTAAGTTTCTATCTAATTTATTCAGTATTTTGTTTGCCTAGAACAGCTAATAAGTCATTCATTATGTGCTGTTGAAAATAACAGAATCTTATTTTTACTGACTTGTTTGAAACTGCAAACATTTGAAAAAATTGGAAAATTTTAATTGATAAAAATTGCATTTATCAGTATTTTGTAAGATGTTGACGCTTTTAGCCTTATGTCAATCCATAGATTAAAAAAAGATATATTAGGAAAATGAAATATCACTGAGAAACCAGATATTACAAAAGGTGGTTTAACTCATCTTAAAATTAATAAATAAGTCAGTATAGTATAACATTAGGGTATGTGTAGGCAAATTAGCCTCATTACTGGGCAGATATACTTACCACGGCCTGCCCTCTTATGCAGGAAACAACATGTACTGCATGAGAAGCTCAGTAGTGGATTCTAATTAAGGTCCTTCAGCCTTGGATATCATGCATGTGGGGAAGGTGGGCATGGGGAGGGAAGTTAGGGAGAGGAGCAGATGTCATTTCAACTTCACCCGTTTTCATGAAACTCTTGGAGGGCCTCAAACTGCTGCTTCTTTGGTACTGGAACTAATACTGGAACCTGTGGTCATAGTGTGAGGAAGTAAGTCCTACTTCACTGTGCAGTAGGAGATGGTCAAGGTCGCAGAAAAGAACAGGAACTTGCAAAGGCAGTCATATGGGGTTCCCGTTCATCTCAAATGAATTTGCCATTTTGATAAGCCCCTTCACTCCTAGTGGTAAGAAGGGGTTTGATTAGTGCCATAGTGATTTAAAACTGAGTAAAATGAAATTCCATATGACAATATTTGGATTAGAAATTAAATGATTGGGTGGTCACACACCCACAAACTTTAACCCTGTTTCATTAAATTTACATGGCCTTGTGTTAGAATTAGGAATTGCTACCATCTTTAAAAATATCAGAAGATATTATTTTATCCTCTTTAATAATCTCAGCAGATACAAAGCCCTGAGAATAACTGCTCTTTACACAGCTGTATGGAGCCAAATGAGAAGCTTTTAATTCCCGTCATCTTAGGTTCTTGGCAGTAGGTTTTACCTGATTGGAGGGTGGCGCTGTCTGATCCCACTATCTCTCCACTCCTTCTCAAGGGCTGATGGGTAGACTCCTAAATAATTGCCCACACTAATTCTAGAAGCTCTGAAAAGCACCTGTCCTCGTATATCCCTTAAAGAAAACTAAGTATTTTGTAGGCTGAATTGACATTTTCTTTTTTTTTCCAAAAAAGTAAAGTGAATTCTAATACACTGAGTTGGGATTTTCTTGTCTCAGAAGACCAGCCAATTTCATGTGTGTTTAAGATTGATTCCACACTCCATTTTCAAGGCAAGTCCTTGCATTCTCCTCAAAGGTAGAGCAAGTAAAATTTTTTTCTGCTCTTGTGGGATTGGACTTCGGGAGGTGACTCTAAAAAACAGAGCAAATATGTCTCAGTTGTTTTAAACATAGATCCAAATTATCATGTTCGCTTGAAAATATGATTTCCTGTGGGTCTTTTGGCAACTTCCCTTTTCAATGTAGAGAAAAACTTAGTCACCCTGAAAACCTACATAATAAATGAAACTTGTAGATGTGGGCAGAAGGTTTGGGGGTGGACACTGTATGTGTTTAAATTAAACCCTGTATTACTGAGAAGCTATTGTATGGGTCAGAGAAAATGAATGCTTAGAAGCTGTTCACATCTTCAAGAGCAGAAGCAAGCCACATGTCTCAGCTATATTATTTATTTTTTATGCATAAAGTGAATCATTTCTTCTGTATTAATTTTCAATGGGTTTTACCCTCTATTTAAATGCTTTGAAAAAACAGTGCATTGACAATGGGTTGATATTTTTCTTTAAAAGAAAAATATAATTATGAAAGCCAAGATAATCTGAAGCCTGTTTTGTTTTAAAACTTTTTATGTTCTGTGGTTGATGTTGTTTGTTTGTTTGTTTTTATTTTTATTTTGTGGGTCCTTTTTTTTTGCATACTACATGCAATTCTTTAACCAATGTCTGTTTGGCTAATGTAATTAAAGTTGTTAATTTATATGAGTGCATTTCAACTATGTCAATGGTTTCTTAATATTTATTGTGTAGAAGTACTGGTAATTTTTTTATTTACAATATGTTTAAAGAGATAACAGTTTGATATGTTTTCATGTGTTTATAGCAGAAGTTATTTATTTCTATGGCATTCCAGCGGATATTTTGGTGTTTGCGAGGCATGCAGTCAATATTTTGTACAGTTAGTGGACAGTATTCAGCAACGCCTGATAGCTTCTTTGGCCTTATGTTAAATAAAAAGACCTGTTTGGGATTTATTTTTTTATTTTTATTTTTATTTTATGTCTTATTGATTTTCCAAGATCAACTTTGCACACATATTGCCATAACCTTTATTGGGTGATAATTTTGTTTCTATATGATTATCCAGAAGAGGATGAGAAACAGACTGATTATGGAACAGAGTACAAACTCTGCAGTGTTAGAGCTCAAGGAGAGAAATGACATATATCTCCATGGCAGAAACTGGGAATAGGCTGTAGATGCTTGGGCCACCTATATTTATATTTTATTTATTTTGTTCTTTTCCTATTTCTCCAACTGTAGTAGCCACTACTTAAAGGAAATAAAGAAGTATTATTTCCTTCCCTCCCTCCTTTTTTCTTCCTTCCTTATCTTCTTTCTTTTTGACTAGAAAACTAGAAAGATATGGAGCAACCAGAGGTAGAGAACTATATACATGCAAAAGAACCATACTTATTCCTGATACCAGGACCGACAGAACCAATTTGAAATCAAAAGTAAAGTGAAGAATTAATTCAACTTTTTCTTTTTTAGTTTTTGTCTAGTGTCTATGTCCATCCCCAAGGTTATACAGAGAAAATAGCTTCTCTTAATGTCTATGTAGACCAAGAATGTCCCTACGCATAATTTTATTTGATATTTACATATCATTGTTTTAACTACTCTGCACAATAGGTGGGACCCCAGCTTTTATAGAGAAGTCTCAGACTCAGTTAAGTGACATTAGTGGTAACAAGGATTCCAAGCCAGGACTAAATTGATGTCTAAAGTTAATTTTCTTTTTGCTTTTCCATAATTCCATTCTTTATGTGTTAATTTTGTCATGTAGTAAGAAAAAAAGGGAGACTGGATTGAGTATGAAAGATGTAGCTTTTTAACATAGGCACTTTATAATCTCCAGATAGTTCACTTGCAATTATCTCCATGTGAAATCCCAAATTTATGTAAATTCATCCCAAACCCTTTTTCTTTCAGTAGGAGAGTTCCAATTTTTTTGAATTAGAAAATGAGAATTATTGCAGTTGTGCTCTATATTTTTTAATTTGTCTTAGTTTTCTGTTTTTATTTTTTGCCAGAGGAAACTTCTTGTCTAAATAGCCACCATTTACTGCCAAGTTCAATAAATATGTATATTAGGAATGAGGTAAAAAGCTCACTGAATTATAAATGAATAATATTGTTATGAAATTTACATAGATGTTATAATCTGGACAAAAAGAACTAAAAGAAAACAATATTTTAATATACATATATATGCACTCATGTACACACACATACACAATGAAAAGGGGAGTGAGAATTGTCATGATTCCATACCTAAATCCATATCATGCAGAGATTTAATCCTTCCTCAGGAAAAAAACAATTGTCTGAGGAAAGGACTGTCAAAAAAGGCTAAAGCAGTTTCAGGATTCCTTTTTGCATCAAAAAATTCCTTTTTTTGCCCCTTTGCACCAATCTTATTTGGAGTCTTCTCTTTGGCCCATAAAAACACAGGATTTATTAGAAATTCTCCATTATACCCTCTCAGACTTTAATTGTCATGCAGTTAATGCCTACAGTAAGAAAAACAGGAAAGGCAAATTGTTCGTCCATGTGCAAAGAACCATAGAGGGGTTTCAAGACTTTTTTTGGAAGTGCACAATTACCCTGCTTGACAAGTTGAAGTTCAAGAAGAGCCTGTGAGCCTAAGAGTTCCACCATGACTTCAAATTCACCCAGTGGACACCAAGAAAACATTTTTCTTGCAGAAAACTTGGCAGTTGAGATCTAGAGGTAGTTTGGGGAAATATTAGGGCAACTGATTGAGTAAAAATGATGAGAAATCTTCTGTTGGTTTTTGTTTTTGTTTTCATTGATTTTTCCTGGGAAGAAGTCAATTCTGAGGGAAGGTCCAATCACTGTCAAAACGAGCACTGAGAAAGCCACCCAGGGCCAGAGTTAATTTGTGGCTGTAATTCTTGCTGTCATGGTGGTAGTCCTGCCTGCATCACTGTGATGTGGGAGACACAATGTTCTAACACAAATACTATAATGTGGCAACAAAAGATCCCAGGAATCCGCCTTTTATTAATGAAGTTGTTTTAGCACAGTGGATACCAAAACCCAAATCATTTGAAAAACTTGGTACTCACATGGGATAGAAGCAGTCATTAAGGGAAAACTGTCCCATTGTGAGAAAAAGAAAGAAAAGAAGAAAAAAAAAGACAAACATTGTTAATCTATGCCAGAAACAGGCAGGCCTAAGGCAGGAGGATGACAAAACATTGTGCTTCAAAGTGTTTATTGTGCTGGAGCTTCCAAGGGCTTTGAAGAGGGTCATTAAACCATTCTAAATGGAACCAGGGAGGCTTCTCGCCATTGAGCTCAACAACAAATGTTTGTGTTTCATGACCATCTTATTTATCCCTCCAAGACTTTGAGTAATGTCGTCTTACTAAAACTAATTTTCCATCTGAGTAATCATATCCTAAACATGATCAAATTGCCAACTAGATGAAATGGATTGGGTTGCTGCAATAGCGTACCTGTAGTAGCAATTATTATGCCAAACTATTATGGGGTTCACAATTCTGAAATCAACTAACTCTTATGTTAATGACCTCAGGTTAAGTGCATGGAGCAAGCAAATATAGCCCCTTCCTTTTGGACTTTGGATAAAATGTAAATTACATTTAAAAGTCTAGCAACTTGGGTTCACTGAATCATTTGATTAGCTACTATATGAAAATGGTCTGGGTACAGGACTCAAGAGTGGTTTCTGAGCTCAGTATTGCCTACCTGGTGGATAGGATGGCTCTCTGATTCTATTAGGAAGGAATGGGCAGCAAACATTAGGTGGCCTGACCAATGTCCCCAGAAAGCTAAGTGCCGACAGGTATAGAAAAAGAAAACAAACTTTCCTTCCTTTTCCTACTATATCCAGTTCTCACCCAGGACCCGACCAACCCAGCTACCTCTTACAACCAGGCATTACAAGGGGGTGAGGGACAGTGATAGATGAACAGCTTTTATCTTTGTGTTTTAAACAATTCACAAAATAGGAAATATGATTCTGACTAAATTCATCTATCATGTGGAAGCTTGATTTTGAAAGTAACCCAGAATCAGTAGTACATGGATTAAGCACTGGAAGTTAATGTTATGGAAAACAAAATAATTGTAATCATCAGCAAGTAGATGATCACAAATGGAAGGAACATAGATGAAATCCAGGGGTGGTGAGTTCAAGAGCAATTGCTCCTCAACTGTGCCTTAGATTTGTTACAGAGTAATCTGAGGAAGTCGTGGACAGAGTTCTTCTTGAAATTAAATTTTGTGAGGTTTCTTGTTGTGTTCCTGAAAGATGAGGAGGGGTCAGGGGAAACTAGGGGTGGGGTGGGGAGCCACATTCTCCACTAGCAGTCTTCAAGAACTCAGACCCAGACCATTGGAAAAAAGAGGCTGCAGGTAGAAATGGAAGGATTCTCTTACCTTAAGGACTCATTGGAAAGGCAGCACTGAAAATTGTGATAGTATATGAGAGAGAGGGGCATTTTTCCTGATTTTGCATCAAAATTGCCACCATGGATGTTGCATGTAAAATGAGCCAACAACTTTGGGAACCATGAGAAAAGGGACCTTCACCAGAGTTTGACATTCATAAAGTGGCCTCTGGAAGCAGTGGCAGTGTGATGGGCCCAAAGAGAGTGGGGTATGTGAAGAGGCATCCCAGACATAAATGTGCAAAAGTTAGGGCTAGGGAATGGAACAAAGTTCTACTTTAAAAAGATGAGTCAAGAACTAATGAAATTTGGTCAATTTCATTTTTTATAAGTTTGCTTTTAAAGATTTGCGAGGGTGGAGGGAACTAAATCTACATTAGAATTGCATACAGTGAAGAGAAAAGTGCGATAGACCCTCAAGAAGGTTAGTTGAACTCAAATCAGGCAAATCACAAAAATACTTGTGTTACTAATGAAGACGTCTAAGAGTTAACTTGACGATTTGAGTTAGATTTGTGTAAGAAGTGAGGCCCAGGAAACAATACTTATGAATTACTAGAAGGAAGGATTTGGACAAAATAAAAGCTAGACTTGGAAATAGTTTCCCCTGGACAAGAGTAGCTGAAAGAAACTATGAAATGTATAGATACACCTAATATTTATTGAACAAACTCCTATAAAGGTATTAAGTGCTGTGCACTATTCTGAATACTCTCAGTCTTATAAGAATTCTACCACCACTTTTTCAAAGATGGATCTTAGCTTCCACTTCACAGGTGAGGAAACTCTTATAGAGAATAGTTAAGTAACTCACTCAGGGAGAAACACCTGGGGTACAACAGAACTGGGGTTCAAACCCAGGGAAATCCTGCACCCATCCCGCACTGGCTTGCTACTAAGAGCATGATTGCCATTCCCACACAAGTCTGCTGATGCCATAACTGCCTTCTTCTGCTTCTACATATGGCTTACATATTTATAGCTGCTGCAACCTACTCCTTCTTCAACTGGTGATCTGCAGAAAGGAGGCACTGTGGTAAAGAGGAAAGGACGCTGGACCATGAATTGGGAAATCCAAGCTTTACTGCTTCAGTCACTAAATAACTGTCACATGAAGTCACATTGACATCTTTGGGTTTCAACATCTACATCTATCAAAAGGGCTGAGTGAGAATCTTTCAAGTACATTTCACCCTTAAAATTGCTAAAATCCAAAGAAGCCAGGCACAGGTTAGATCTTTTGGCCAAAGGACCTACATTTCCCTTCATAACAGTTCATTACCATGGACACCTGACAAATCATCAGATATATTTTTAAATGTTATATTTTATATAACATTTAAATGTTATATTTTTGATGTCCCAATAATTAGTTTTTTTTTATAATGGCAAAAACAGTAAAATATTTGACTTAATTACTTGTTGTAAGGAAAAATTGTCAAAACCACTCAACCAAGCTGACTAAAGAATTGCTTCAGATTTACCCATGTAGCTTTTATTTTATTTATTTATTTATTTATTTATTTATTTATTTATTTGTAATGGGGATTGAACCCAGGGGCACTCCACCACTGAGCCACATCCCCAGCCCTATTTTGTATTCTATTTAGAGACAGGGTCTCACTGAGTTGCTTAGGGCCTCACTAAGTTGCCAAGACTGGCTTTGAACTCGCAATCCTCCTGCCTTAGCCTCCCAAGTACTGGGATTACAAGCATGCGCCGCTGCGCCCGGCTCCGTGTAGCTTTTAAAGAAGAGGCTGAAGCAAAGAAATGAGCTTTGGGAACATGAAATGTGCCTCATTCTAGGTTGTGATGAGACAGAAATGTTTATGTGCCTATTCCCCCAACCAATTTTTGGCCATTATGGTTATTTTCTGCATGCATTTTTTCTGTTTCTGGATCCATGTTTCATTTGGCATATCATTAGATTTCTCCTCTTTTTCACTGTTCATCAAGACAGTGTATAATTTTGCTCCTATATTTTATTTTCTATCATTCTTGATATTTCTGTTGAGTATTCTTCTCCTGGTTTCTTCCAGAAGTCTACAGAGAAATTCATGTGGAGTCAAATGTTGAGGCAGAAAAATATGAAACGGGACATCAAATCCTACATAAGAAATTCTCCTAGGTTAATGCACAAAATCACCTGGGAAGCTTATTAAAATTCATATTCTTATTTTTCACCCAGCAGAGAATTTGAGATAATAGGTTTGAATAGGACCCAGCAATACACCTTTGTGAAGGTTCTGAAGCAGTGGCTTGGTGCTTCCCACTTGTATAATTTTCCAGCAGGTCAGTATAGGGGAAGAGCTCTGTGACAATGAGATTGGCAGTTTTATTTTTGTAAGAAGATGGGAATAAACCAACTAGAAAAACTAGAACATGCCCTACCATATTAATGACTTGAATTCTTCTTTGAGAGGAAGTAGAAGGTATATTAGCTCAAACTGGCCAAAAGTTACTCCTATGCATGTATGGATATTCCTCTTCTTAGCTTTCTCCAGATTCCTGAGTAGTAGGTTAGTCATTGCTATGGTTTGGTTAAGTGTTCCCCAAAGATCCATGTGTGGAAGGCTTGGTTGCCAATTTGTGGCACTACTTGGAGATGGTAATTTTAAGAAATGGGCCTAGTAGGAAGAAATAATGCCACTGTGTGCTTTTGATGGGACATTGGAACCCAGCCCCATTCTCTCTCCCTTTTACTTCCAAGCTACACCATAAGGTGAGCAGATCATTTCACCATATATTCCTCATGATGGTGTACTGCCTTGCCACAGGCTCAAAAGCAATGAGCCCAACTGACCACAGACTAAAACCTCTGAAACTATTAGCAGATAAAAACTTTTTCACTTTTTAAGTTAATTATATCAGGTATTTTGTAACATCACACAAAGCTGACTAACATAGTCAGTTTTCCATAACTATAACAGAGTACCTTAGATAACTAATTTACAAAGATAAAAGGCTTATTTTTGCTTATGATTTTAGAGGTTTCAGTTTATCTTTGCTTGGTAGCATTGTTTTGGGCCTGAGACAAGACAATGCATCATGGTGGGAGCACTTGGTGGAACAAAACTACGCAACTCATCAGCCAGAAAGCAAAAGAGAAAGAAGAGTCTGGGTTCCACAGTTCTCTTTTGGGGCATGCCCCCAATAACCTAAGGACCTCCCATGAGGCCCCAACTTTTGAAGTTTCAAAATACCTTCCAATTGTGCCACCTTAGATGCCAAACCTTTAACACATGGGCTTTTTGGAGATCATTCAAGATCTAAGCTACTGAAGGTAGAAAGTTCATGGTGTAGTGATCACAGAAGTGGATACATTAGCCAAAAGATTATTAACCATGGCCTAATTAGAAATGAACATTTTTTTAGCTGTATATATAAAGCTTAGTAATATATTCTCACCTCATTTTCCCTTTAGATTTACTATAAGGCTTAGCAATATATTCTCTCCTTTTTGTTTTCTCTTTACATTTACTACGAGGCAAGTTTAAGAATTTTATAATCTCTTCTCAGAAATGTGAATTTGATTTCACACGCATGGCAAATGTGCAGCATTAGCCTTACTGGAAATTGTATATACATGAGAAAAACTGGAGTTTTGGAGAGAGTACTGAACATACTTGATGCAGGGTGTCCTTTTAGTCTGTGATTTGATCTTGAACTAGATATTTTGCTGAACTAGTTATTTTGATTTTTTTATTTATTCCTGTATAGGTAGAGCAAATGGTACCTAGTTTGCTGATGTCCCTGGGGTGCTGTTAGGGTGCGAACATGTCAAACTGCTTTAGGGATTTAAGAATCATAAACACAATCTCCCAGGCTATTAATTTGTTTCCAATCTTTATTTTATTGAATCCAGTGATATAACATTGTACACCATTCTCTCATTGTACCACTGAGAGATGAACTTATGATAAAAGAGCACATCTGTTCAAATATGAATATTAAGAAATGAGAGTGAGCTTGCAATACAATCTTGGTCAAACTATATTTCTGACAGGACATTTTTAAACTTCAAAAGCCGTTTTTCCCTAATGTTTTCAAGGAGAGCCAATCCCGAAGTCTCTTTGGATTGGTATGGTCCACATTGACTGTATCACTGTAATAATATAAAGTCATTGGAAATGCCTTGTTTTGCAGATCCATCATCTTCTGGAGACATCCAGCAGAAAACTTTTCTGTTTGAAAAGGCAGAGAGCTGCTTTGACACATGGAGAGGGTACATGCTATTAGACAAGTGAAGCTGAGTTAACTGTCAGTAGAGCAAAGTGTTGGAAGATGTTTCTAATCATTGTAGTTAGGCATGCCCTGTAATGTTTGACTTCCAAATTTTTCTTTCCTTTTTTTCTTAGCCAGTGAATTAAAACATAAAGTAAATCAAATGAAATGTATAGCATAATGGTGAATAGAATAACTTCCAGATTAGATAGTACACATTTTAGGCTTGCAACTTAACAACTCTGTAGCATTAGACAAACTTTTTAAATTCAATAACCAATTTTTTTTGTCTCTTCTTTAAATTTGTGATAAAAATAGAATCTACATGATAGGGCTACTTAGGAAAGTTCAAGTGAAAAGACATCTTAATAGCAGAGCTCAGTGTCTGACATGGTGAATTCTCCATCAACCCCTGTTAGAAGCATTTATATTTTTTATCTCCCTACCCTCCCAGGATTATCAGAATTACCTCCTACAATCATATCCTGAACCCATGAATCCCAGGACTTGAGTTCCAACAGTGGCCTCACAGAATATCTCGGAGCAGATGTGCTTGTTTTCTCTCTCTGTTATCAATCATGGAGACTCCTGTTTTACCCAAACAGCTTTCTTTAATAATCTTGCTTTAACAATCCATTTCAGCCTACTCCACTTCTTGGGGGTACCAAATTTTATTGTGTAATGTATAAATTAATGTAATACCCAGTTTTTTTTGTGATAGAAATCAAAGGGTCTCATGTGAAGAATGCTTTATTTTTTACCATAAATGAGGAAGAGCCTTTCAAATACTAAAAATAGGTTAGTGTATGTTTGGTTAAAAGTAGTAAAAACATGACTGAACAAGTGTAAATAATATGGATATGTGTTGCTCATGTAATTGAAGACCAAATAAATATTCAGGCACAGTATAATCGTGGCACCAATTCTATCTGTAATTCTCTCATCACCTCCATTCATCAGTGTTATGACTTTACCATTAGGCTCATGATGCCACCAAGTCATTAGCAGAAATCTGGGCATTATTCATCTTCACTTACATTCACCCATAGATCACTTCCCACAGCTTCCCTTTAAAAGCAAAGAAGAAATCACTGGTAAATCTTTCCTGGTAATTTTCTTGGTCAAGTTGGCCCAGGCCAATCATAAGGGCAGAAAGCCATATTTGACTAAGAAAAATAGAATCAACTTCTGTAGATGGAGGACAGTTCCCTAAGTTATATATTGCTATAGATAACATGGGATTAGATAGGGTTCAAGTTGATGGAACTCTTTGTACAGTGTCTCCATCTTTTATATCATTTTATAGACATTCTGGAATATAATTTTACCCATGTTGATGATGCAGAAATTATTCAGTAGTAATCTCAGTGACTTCTATGTAGTTGGGCAGTATTGTCTGTTTTCAAAATAAATAGTTCCAGGCTTTTTTTGAATTTCATGACTGCTCTAAATATTTTGTCTCCTCAGTCATTGTGATGTGAACAAAGTTCCGGTAGACAGCAATCCCTTTCAGAATTTTGCTTTAGTATAGGAGAAATATCATGGGAAATATCTTAAAGGACTCACTCTGGGAGTGGACAATCCTTGTGTCCAATGTTGATGCTCATGACACATGATCGATGCTCTCAAAATGTTGAATATGTGTAGCTAGATGGTCATTCTGAACAATGCCTGTGCATGTTTGCTTACTAAGACTCATGTGTGTTTGTTCCCATTTTTTTAATGCCTTTCGTATTTGTCACTGTATCCTATAAAATATAAAGTATGAGGAAAGCATAAACGAAATCTATCCTAACAAATAAATCAATCGATCCTATAAACGTTAAAGGAAAATCATGAAAACATTTGCAACTAAATTAGCCCTAGGAGAGACAATTATAAAAGAGTAAAGAAAAAAAAAATACACAGAAAGGTTCTACATTCAAAGAATTTTGCAAGTTCTTTAAGTTCTTGTTCTGTTGTAGGAATTGTAGAAGATGCATTATAAATGTGATTTACACAGGAAACACGATGGCAACTTTGAATCAGCAGGTCCACTCTCAAAGAAGAGGCCTTAACCCTTTATCAATAGCCTGATAAATGAATGTACAATGATATATTTTAGGTTAAAACCAAATATTGAGGGCATATGTCATTTTGTAAATTATCTTTTTTTACCCTTTTTAACTGACGTCTGCATTAACCAGCTAATTCCACATCAGTTAAGAAGGTTTTCATTGTAAATTGGAAAGATTAGATAGTGAATGAGTGTGTGTGTGTGTGTGTGTGTGTGTGTGTGTGTGGTGCCTATGTGTGTGCAAGTAGGTGTGATGGGGAGGTGGTGTTGAGCCACAAGAGTAAGAATGCTGTCATCATACAAGGTTTAAGTCATTTAGACTTTAGACAATGTTTAAATTTAATAAATAAAAAATTATACAAATGTATATTGTTTAGTACTGCTGAATAACTATTCACACATGCTAAAAGTGTTAAAAAATTTTTTGTATTTGGAAAGAAAGTTGGACTAATAACTGTAGAGGATGGGGCTACATCGAGAGGACTGTTGTTTCCCTTATATGTTTATTGTTTCAATTTTTAAAAATTGTGTGTAAATTTTATTCTTCTAAATATAAAATATCAAACAAGAACATCTACTGGAACTGATTTTGTTGGTTTGGTAGTCAGTCTCAAGCGCAGCTTCCACTGAATCTTGCTTCTTGGCACTCACACCCTTGCATAACTCCCTCTCTCAACACGTGGTTTCAGGGTGCTCTGTGTCACCTATAAATGGATGCTGCAGAAGTGATGGTAAATCACTCCCAAGATTGGGTTATAAAAGACCCTCTGGCTTCTATCTCCATCTTATTTTCTCCTTTCAGTCTCTGTCTCCATCTAACTGTCTCTCTCCTTGGATCATTCACTTTGAGGGAAATCAGCCTTCATGCCATGAGAAGACTTATAGGAGTTTGAGGGGAGAAACTAAAGCTGCCTGCAAAATTCTTTGAGTCTCAGTCCTTATTTATTGTTTTAGATAATGATGCCCTTTTTTCCCTCATGAATTATTGTGAAATTTAGACTGCAAATATGAAAAGTTCAAGACAAGGTATAGACCCTCCATCACAGCTGACTTTATCATTCTAAGCATTATTAATACCTACTGATGCAGTTATTAAAGTTGACAAGTAACTCAGCTTCTTTGTGGCAGAGATAGGATTCCAGAACAGATCTATCTGCATTCTTAATCCATTGTCTCTCCACTCTTCACTGGTAGAAACAGGTGATCATGGGATATTCAGGTAAAAATTCATGTTTTGTTATACATTTATGTGGATTACGGGGATCACTTTATTTCTCTTTCAGTGACCTCCGCAAGGAAGAAACCTCCAGTTCATCCAGTGGGATCCCTAACACCATAAGACAGAGTAATAAAAGTCAGAGTTAAATTTATGGAATTGCATGCTTACAGAAAAGGAAAAAAGATCGAGAAGAAAATAAAAGGTATAACAACTCAGGGTGAAGGGAATGGACAAAAAGACTTGCTAGAAAGTATTCTGAGTAGAAAGTTGGGGAGTGGACTTAAGGGGGAGCCAGTGGATGGTCGCAAAAAGAGAAAAGCCTGATGTGCTGGCATGGATGAGTGGGTCTAATGAACAATAAATGGAGAGAGTTGAAGTCTATCACTAGGAGAAAAATAAAGGATCACCTGTAGGTTTGAATCCAGAGTCTAGAAGGCTCCCAGGTGTGCAGTAAGGGAAGTCAGGATAAGGAAAGATGTTAAAATTGAGCCAAAACCAGAAAAAAAAATTTGTTAACAAGTTAGAAGAGCTCCTCTTGGCTAGAAGCAACAAATGAAATCAGTCAAGCCAGATGGGTAGTGTCCTCAGCAGTGAGAGATTAGAGAAAAGACTGAAAAAAAGGAAGGGATGGGATGACATGGAAGGCCTAAGAGGAAATCTTATATGATTGAGGTGGTCAGTTTTCTGTCACTGTAGCAAATACCTGAGAGAAATCAACTTAGAAGTGTTTTATTTTGATTCACCTTTTTGGTTTCAGTTAGGTTTCAGTTCATGATCAATTGGGGGTATTGCTGTGGGCAAGGCACCACACTGTGCCAGAAGTGTGTGGCAGAGTAAAAATCATGGCCAGGAAACAAAAAAACAGAGGAGGGGACTGGAATCCCACAATCCACTTCAAGGACACACTCCCAACAACCTGAAGACCTCCCACCAGGCCCCACTCTCAAAGATTCTGCCACCTGCCTATGGCTTCATGGGGGCAACCAAAACTACATCACATGGATCTTTGGGGGGCATTAAAATCCAAATAGCAATGATTACACTTGGTCTTGTGCCATAAGCACCAAGAGATGATAGCTGTTTTAAGGGAACACATGGTGTCAAATGTGGTAAAAATCAGTTGTGCATTTAACTATTTTAACTGTATAGGATGAATATTCCTCAAGACTCCAGACAGAGGTGTTTGATGTCAGTGGTACAGAATCTGGGGAAGGACATTTTCCAACCCCTGTACTTGTTCATCAGCTGGGATTCACTCTGGTGTCCTGAAGTTTAAGGGACAGCCTACACTAGTACTAGTAGAAATTGTCCTCCCTGGGAAAGTCCAGCAAGGTGGGAAACAAGGAGACACCAAGATAAGGTGCCAGGGAAGAAGAGGAAGAGTAGATTTCCTGAACCCAAGTGAGAAGCAGAAAAGGGACGTGATAAATGCTTGGTTCACTAGAGCGTGAGCTTCCTGATGGGCAGGAGCACTGTCTGATTCCTTTAGATTACTAGAGAATGTCAAATCCCTAGAGAATGTCAAATGCAAAAATATCAACACATATTTAAATGAATAGGTGAACGAATGAGGAAGGAATGGCACATCCTGTGATGGAGCTGAATATGTGGATCTGAACATAGGAAAGAGGTCTTGGCACAATGTAGAAATGGGAGTAATTAAATCAAGGATCTAGCTACAGTTCCAAGGAGAAAATAGGAAATGAACTGATGAGGAAACTAGGGAGCACTGAAGTCTGAGGAGTGAAAAGAAAAGAAGAGGACACAAAAGATCCAAGGATGTGGTCATTGAGGTGGGAATAGTGCTAGGAAAGAAGGTTAAGTGCAATCACACAAGCAAAGTGCACAGAAGGGAATATTTAAAGGGGTCACATACCACAAAAACAAGAACACCAAGGAAGGTACTGGCTAAAAGGTAACTCTTGTATTTTGCAACAAAGAGATCCATAACTTTTGGGAAAGTCATTTCATTGGAGTAGTAGAGGTAGAAATGAGATTATGTTTATTTAAAAAGAATTCTTTTTGCAATGCTAAGGATTGAACCTATTGCCTCACACATGCTAGGCAAGCCCTGTACTACTAAGCTAGAGCCCAGCCTTTATTCATTTTTTTTTTTTAATTTTGAGACAGCATCTTGCTAAGTTGCCCAGGCTGGCCTTGAACTTGATGTCCTCTTGCCTTAGTTTCCTGAGTCACTGGGACTATAGGTGTGGGCTACCATACCTGGCTCACAGATTATTTTTATTGAAGAAGTTAATGGGAAGTGAAGAGTCTAATAACAGGAATGCATTGTTTCAATAATCTTGACTGAAAAGAGAAAGAAAGACATCAGACAGTCATAAGAGAACAGCAAAAAATGAGGGATAGCTTTTTTAAAGAGTGATTTCAGTATACTTGAACCAAGATTTCAGCTTGGATGCTTTTGACTCCTGAGGCTAAAATAAAATGACCCCAATAGTATTGCAAAGTTGGAGTTGTTGCTAATGTTGGGAGAAGGGGTTGTCAATTAATTATATCTTATGATCTACTCTGGTCTCCTCTAACCTCATACTTACTCAGATTTCTCAGCTATCACTGAATTGACCAGAGTAGTGTCAAGAGAAAAAAAAAAAATCAAAATGGATTATCACAAGTTCAGGGCTTAAAGACGAGTTGGAAGCCCTAAACAGATTGTAGACACATCCACTCTGAACATTTTAACTAGGCTACACACACACACACACACACACCCCTAAGTGAGAACTGACCTTTGAAACATTGTTCACCTCTGCTGATCTTCTGTACAATGAACCCTTTTCTCCAAACTATCAAGAGACTGAGATATCTCCCAATCCCTTTCTTATAGGACAGCTACACTTCTGCTAGTACCAATCATAATTCCTGACTAACAAATAATGTAATTAACAACCCTCTTGTGGCTTAAAGCTTTAAATACTGCCACCATTTTAGTACCCGGGAGCATATTTTCAAGATTGCTGGAATCTGTGTTTTCCCAGATTGCAATCATAATTAATTCCAAATAAATATAATTTCTTTGTTCTTGACTAGGTTGATTTTAGTATAAATCAACAACAGAAAGTCATTTCCTTTATGTTCAGTTAAATTCTGTGTCCATTGGTAATTAATGGGTATTTGCTGGGTATTGGCAACTGCAAATTATTATCTACTTTATAATTCCAAAATAAGCCCAAATCCTACTTTCTAAGAGCCCACTCTTTCTTTGACTGATTCCTGACTCTACACATTAAAGATAAGTCCTTGCTCAGTTCCATTTGGGAATCCTCCTCTAGTAGTAGACCTGGAATATCAGTGTTTCCTCAGGGTTTTGCCTTCTCTTTCATACCCTTTACCAGAGACTTGTAATCCATCATCCTGTGGTTCATATCAGGTAACACAAACCTTTTCTTGATGTACAGAGTATTTTTTAAGAGTTTTAAGTCTAAGATATTTTTTGAGATTGACATACCGTTGTAAAAAATATAGAGTTCTTATGTATTCTTTGCTCAGTTTACCCCCATGGTAACACCTTGGAAAATTATAGCGCAATATTGCAATAAGAATGTAGACAGTGAAGATATAGAACATTTCTACCACAATAAGATCCTTCTTGGGGGCTGAGGTTGTGGTTCAGTGGCAGAGTGCTTGCCTCACATGCGTGGGACACGGGGTCCAATCCTCAGCACCATATAAAGTAATAATTTTTAGAAAGGGTATTGTGTCCATCTACAACTAAAAAATTTTTTTAAAAGATCTATCTTGTTGCTCTTTTATGGTGATAGTCACTTCCCTTGTACTCCCATCTTTCTTCAATGTCTGGGAACCATTAATCTGTTCTCTATTTCTGTAGTTTTAACATTTCAACATGTATGACCAGTCTTATATAGGACATAATATTTTGAGATTAACTTTTTTTCACTCAGTATTATTCTATAGAGAGTCATCCAGGTGGTTTTGCATATCACTAGTTCATTCTTTTTTACAGCTAAGGAATATTTTTTTTTGTATGGATGTACCACAATTTGTTTAAGTGTTCACTTATTGAAGCACATTTGAGTTGTTTCTAGTTTTCAGCTATTATGGATGAATATTCATTCACAGACTTTTACAGGAAAATAAACCTTCTCCTCTCTGGAATAAATGCAATTTCTGGCTCATATGGTGCTTACATGATTGCTTTTATAAGAAACTGCCAAACTGTTTTGTCAGTGGTAGTATTTTATATTCCTACCAGCAATACATAAGTGATCCATGTTCTCTATATCCTTGCTATCATTTAGTATTATACTTACTTTTTGTTTCTCTTTTTAAATTTGTTCTAATTAGTTATACATGACAACATTTTGCATTTTGACACATTGTACACAAATGGAACACAACGTCTCATTCCTCTGGCTATGCACAATACAGAGTCATAGGGGTCGTGCAATCATACATATACAGAAGGAATAATGTCCAACTCATTCCACCATCCTCTTACCCCCACACCCCATCCCCTCATCTCACTCCCCTCTGCACAATCTAAAAGTCCTCCATTCTTCCCTCCCCACAGGCCTGCTCATGGATCAGCATCCCTATATTAGAGAAAACATTTGGCCTTTGGTTTTGGGGGATTGGCTTATTTCACTTAGCATGATATTCTCTAGCTCCATCCCTTTACCTGCAAATGCAATCATTTCATTCTTCTTTAAGGCTGAGTAATACTTTATTGATTGTGTATATATACCACATTTTCTTGATCCATTCATCTGTTGAAGGGCACCAAGTTTGGTTCCACAGTTCAGCTATTGTTAGTTGAGCTGCTATAAACATTGATGTGGCTGTTTCACTGTAATAGGATGATTTTAAGTCCACAGGTATAAACTGAGAGGTGGGATAGCTTTGTCAAATGTGGTTCCATTCCAAGTTTTCTGAGGAATCTCCATACTGCTTTCCAGAGTGGCTGCACCAATTTGCAGTCCCACCAGCAGTGTATGAGTGTGCCTTTTTCCCTACGTCCTCACCAATGTTTATCGTTACTGGTGTTCTTGATAATTGCCATTCTGAATAAAGTGAAATGAAATCTTAGTTTTGATTTGCATTTCTCTAATAGTATCACTTCACTTCTTCTTCTTCTGTGAAGTGTCTGTTCAATTCCTTATCCCATTTATTTATTGGGTTATTTGTTTTTGTGGAATTAAGTTTTTTGAGTTCTTTATTTATCCTGGAGATTAATGCTCTAGCTGAGGTGCATGTGGTAAAGATTTTCTCCCATTCTGTAGACTCTCTCTTCATGTTCTTGATTGTTTCCTTTGCTCAGAAGAAGGTTTTCAGTTTGATACCACCCCATTTGTTGATTCTTGATTTTACTTCTTGCTCTGTAGGAGTCTTGTTAAGGAAGTTAGGTCCTAAGTTGACATGGTAGAGATTTGGGCCTACTTTTTGTTCCATTAGGTGCAGAGTCTCTGTTCTAATGCCTAAATCTTTGATCCTCTTTGAAATGTGTTTTGGGCAGGGTGAGAGGTAGGGGTTTAATTTTACTTTGCTATCTATGAATTTCCAGTTTTCCTAGCACCATTTGTTGAAGAGGCTATCTTTTATTTTTATTTTAATCATTCTGATAATTTGGTAGTGGTATCCTATTGTAGTTTTAATTTGCATTTCCCTGATGGCCCTGATGTTGAACATCTTTCCATGCCCTTATTTGTAGTGTGTCTATCTATTTTGATGGAATGTCCCTCAATTCCTCTTTCTCTCCATTCTCTAATTATATTCTTACCCTTCTCAGTTTTAAGCTTTGAGAGTCTTTTTCCACTGATGTGGTTTGCAGTATTTTCTCCCTCTTAATAGAATCTTTTACAGAACAGTGTTTAATTTTGAAACAGCCCAATGTACCAATTATATTTTTATGGATCATCCTTTTAGTTTTAATTCTAAGAGTTCTTTACCTTGTCACAGATCCTGAAGATTTTCTCCTATTCTTTTTGTTCTAAGTTTTTTATAATTTTGTGTTGCATGTTTAAGTCCACAATTCATTTTGAGTTAATTGTTGTGTAAATTGAGCACTAGATTGAGTAGTGCCTATTGATATGCTCCAGCATCATGTGTTGACAAATATTCTTTCCTCCATTGAAATCTTTTGCACTTTTATCAAAAATAAGTCAGGCTCTATTTCTGGGTTCTCGACTATGTTTCTTTGGTCTAGGTTCCTCTGCCAATATTACGTATTGCCCCCCCTTGCTTATTGTAATTATCTAGTAAGTCTTCCACCTTTCTTCTCCTTTAAAACTGTTTTAGCTATTATAGTTCTTCTGTTTTTACATATGATTTACAATAATCTTATAGCTACAAAAAACTTACTTGAATTTTAGTATGGAATTTTACAGGTATTTCAATTTGTGGGCACGGCTATTTTGAGTATTCCAGTCCACAAACACAATATATTTTTCTATTTATCCAGCTCTTCTTGGATTTCCTTGAGCATATAAGCCCTGTGCAGGTTTTGCTAGCTTTATGTCAAAATGTTTCTTTATTTTATATACTATGAGTGGTATTGCATTTTAATTTTAGTGTCCATGTATTCATTGCAACTATTTAGAAATGCAATTGATTTTTGTAAGTTTTCCTTATACACTGTGACCTTGCTGAACACACTTATTTGTTCTAGGAATGTTTTGGTAGATTCCTTGGGATTTTCTGTTATGCAAAAAGGGATGGTTTTACTTCTTCCTTTATATCAATATGCCTCCTATTTCCTTTTCTTACTTTATTTCACTAACTAGAACTTCCAGCTCTATTTAAATTAGAGTTGAACAGAAGTGGACATTCTTGTCTTGTTGCTGATCCTAGAGAGGTTTTCCATCCTTTACTATTAAATATAATGTTAGATATAGGTTCTTAAGATTCTCTTTATCAGACTAACGAAGTTACCCTCTATTTCTCCCCCAACCAGGTATTTTTAACCATGAATGGGTATTAGATTCTGCCACGGTTGCTTTAAAATTGTTTTCACCCAATTCTAACAGGTCTGTCTTTCTTATCTCAGTGTTGTCAGCTATTGATTGTCATTTTCCATTTAGTTTTATATCTTCCTGATTCTTGTTATAATGAATGATTTTCAATGGAAACATGGACATTTTTATATCCTGATGTGCAACTTCAGGTCTTACTGAAACCTCTTGCTCTTGGCTTCCATGGATGCCTATTGCTGTCTGTACCACCTCTTTAATTCAGCAGCAGCACAGATCATTCTGGCCTTCCCTGCATGAGATGTGAGATGAAGAGGGGAAAAATTAAGACAAAGCAGAAATGAGTGACGTGAGGTTCAGATATTTTAAAAAGTCACTTAGTGACAAAGCTATCCTGAGGCAAACAAGAGTGTTGGGTAGGTTATCGTCCATAGGCAGGGAAGGGAAATACAGGCTCACAGTGAGCCCTGCACACAACTTCAAAGATATGAACACATCAGTTCATCTTGCCGTTGGCAAGAAATATTTATAAAATGAGACTTAGGTATTTAGACCATTAGTCTGCCACATACTCCTTCCACACAATGAAATATGAAGCTTAAATCACAATAAAGACAGCAGAACAAATAATAAGGACCTAAATTTAGGCTTGAGTTAATGTTCAGATTTATTTTAAAATATAGATCTATGCACACAGCCATTATAGGCAAAACCAGATTTTTAAGTATCCCCAACTGCCTGGGTGCAGTGGCTCATGCTTGTAATTTTAGCAACGTGGGAGACTGAGGCAGGAAGATCACAAGTTTGAGGCCAGCCTTAGCAACTTAGAAGACCTCAACAACTTAGTAAGACCTTGTCTCAAAATTTAAAAAATGAGAAAAAGACTGGTAATGCAGCTTAGTGGTAAAGCACCCCTGTGTTCAATCCCTAGTAAAAAAAAAAAAAAAAAAAAGCCACAACTGTTTTTTCTTTCATATCTCTTTGTTTCTTCTATATTTCTTATGAAATAACTTTTTTCTCAACTCATAATCTTTTTTCATAATATCTTATCATATCCAATACTAGAGACGTCTTTGCCTCATCAAGCCACGTGATCCATTTATTAAAGATGATGGAATGAGACAGACATCATTACCCTAAGTTCATGTATTATTACATGAATGGTATGAATCTACATCGTGTATAACCATAGAAATGAAAAGTTGTACCTCATTTGTGTACAATGAATCAAAATGCAGTCTGTAAAAATAAAAGACAAATAAATAAATTAGAAAAATAAAATTTAAAAAAAATTTTAAAAATGGAGAGAAGCCTTTGACTCAGAGATGTCATATTCATTTCATCCAAACCAAATTTTCAAACTTCCTTCAAGGTCTAGGCTAAGTAATTCCCAGTACATCTTCTAATCCAGCATCTTCCTTTTATATTGATCTTCCTCTAAGTTTATCTGTCATGAACTGATAAGCTTTAGGATTGAATATAACAGGGTATAAGTGAAATTCAGTGCTTATTCCAAATTCTGGCCTTTCTGAACTCCTTGATGATTGTGCCCCATTTTCCTTCCTTGAAGACAGAAGGAAGAAACTAGCTAATGAGACAAGCTGATTTGAGCTAAGGAACTGATATTTGCTATATCTTCCAAATGAAAGGGACTGCTTTCCCAGAGACCCTCAGGGTCTCTACCTCTGATGCATGATCATCCTGGTCTCCCAGTCTGGGGTGCTGTCTAAACCCTATTATTTAGGCAATGTCTAATAAACCACTATAATCTCTAGAGTTACAGGCTATGGTATGGAAAAACAAGTATTCTGTTTTTAGAGTTAGGTGATACAAGATTGCATCTCACAGAGATGAACTTAAAGCAGTTATTTAGAATTCCTGGCAATTAGTTCGCTCACCGAAAAAGAGGCTAGTATTGGGTTCTGGGTGATTTTGTGAGGATTAATTGAGGAATCTCTATGCACACTTAAAGTTCACTGTTGTTACTCCAGCAATGGGAGGCTGGCTGTCAGGGGCACCCATCTCATTGAAGAGAGCGGAGGATAAGACCAAAACACCAATTTTTATGTTATATCCATCTTCTTATGATACCATTCAGTAAATTTTTATATCAAGGATTTTTTCTTTTCTTCTCCAGAGATGGGATCTCATTGAGATTTCACTGAGACTTGGCCTCAAACTCCTGAACTCAAGGGATCCTCCTGCCTCAGGTTCCCACACTGGGGCTAGAACTGTGCCCAGTTTTTATCAAGGTTTTGAAAACATTTTTCATCTTCTACTTTGCTGTTGTCTTTGAACTTCCTCACGTCACCACCAGTTTACAGATGCACAGATTAGAGCGGAAGAGAGTTAAGCACCTTGGACTGCAGCTTGCCTGCAGCCAGGAAAGAAAGGAGTGGGGTCTAAAACACCTGGCTCTGAATCCTGCCTGGTTAATCCCCAGCCTTGTGACCTTGGCCAAGTTATTTGGTCTCCTGAGCCTTAATTTCCTCAGATATAAAGATGTGATGAGGTTGAAGAGGGGAATGAGAACTACCTCATAGGAATATTGTGAAAATTAAATAAAACATTTGAAAATCACTCACACACTGTCAGGAAAATAATAAACACTCCATAAACATTCATTCCTTTGTTTTCAGTGTTATCTTTTGGGGGGCTGAGATCAACATACTAAATTCCAGTTTGGGTAGAAGCTCAGAATGTTTGCTCTTCTTTATAAACTAGGATTTTAATGACTTAGATCTTTTAAGACTTGTAGTCAATAAAAGCAAAAGCAATTTGGCTGCGTAAAGAATTTGCTATGACCATTTCTTAGTTGTTCTTTTTTTTTTTTTTAAACATTTCGAGGGGGCTGGAGCATTAATGAACTTTTAGAGACAGGCTTTTGTTTGTTGCTTTCTTTTTTGAAAATACTTACTAATGAAATTTGTAAAGGCAGCTGGTCTACCCTCAAGGCAACCCAAAAACAGAAAAGAACAGATCCACTGAAAGTCTGACCTGGAATCCAAGTAATTGAACTGACAAGTCCTTCTGATACAAAATAAACTGTGTTAAAAACTAGACTGGCTCTTCCTTCATGCTCTCTTAGAGGGGAAAATGATCCTATCTCTGAAGGAGCCAAATATTCTGTAAGCTACAGTGAGATGAAAATTAAAAATA
The DNA here is from genome assembly GCA_020662805.1 of Glaucomys volans. Classification (NCBI taxonomy): domain Eukaryota; kingdom Metazoa; phylum Chordata; class Mammalia; order Rodentia; family Sciuridae; genus Glaucomys; species Glaucomys volans. Next base: position 361,840 of record JAJEJO010000539.1, on the reverse strand, counting down.
AGTAGTTTTCTATACAGAAATGTTTTGTGTTCACTAAATATTCATGTAAGATAAACAAAAATATATATGGAATTGCGCATACTAGCTTGCCAGATACAAAGATTTTTGAAGGTGTGGGAATTGGGAAAGTCCGCAGGTTTAACAATATGTGGAGACTTGAATTTACCTTTAGGGCTGTAAAAACACCAACATCATGGATTTACCACACACTGTAGACTGTATTACATTTATGGGATAACTGTCATTTTTTTCCATGTAGATTTACATTCCTGTATGCCTTTCTAGTTATTGCATGTGCTGGTGAAATTGTGAACTCATCCATTTGACAAAAATTCTCTAAATGTTTACTAGATGCCAGACACTGTTCTAGACCGAAGGTACAAAGCAGTGAAAGAACTTCAGGAAATTTATTTCCTAGCACAGGACGATAGTCAGAGTTAATATATAGCATATACTAGTTAGTATATGAAGGCAGGATATGAATATATAGTTATTACCACAGCTTAATGGATCTAAGACTCAAAAAACTAACAAAAGGGATCACCGGATGTCCATTCAGTGGAATGCCTTGTCTTGGAGGTCTTCAAGGGATTATCTGAATCTATATGCGATTCACCTTGAACAATATTTGATTGATTGTGCTTTTTTATAATTCTGTAGGAATGTAATTGAAGTTGTAGAAGCTGATAAGGATGCAAAATTTCCTACCTAGAGCAAAGAAACTGTTTGCTGGGCTGGAATTACAAGTGTGTGTGTGTGTGTGTGTGTGTGTGCAGCATAATGCTAGTGTATAATTTTCAAAAGTCAAAGTTATGAATCTCATACAAACACAAAAGAATGTAAATCTTGGTGAACTACTATGAACTTCTGACTCATTCATTAATGAACTAAATAGAATCTTTGGGCTGGGGGTGTCCTTTGGTGGTTAACCACTTGCCTAGCATGTACAAGGCCCTGGACTGTTGATCCCACACCAGAAAAAAAAAAAAAAAAGAACTTTTTACTTTTTGTAAGTTTATGTTTGTATGAGAATCATGACCTTTGCCTTTTTGGAAATTATACATTAGCATTAAGCTATAGATATGTGAACAATTATGTTAGTGTGTAATATGCTATATTATAAGGTAAAATGTGCTAGAAAGAAACAATGCGTAGAAAAGAGATCAAGGAGAAGAATGCCAAAGAGAGGAAATTACCTGTACAGAAGTCCAGGGATGCAACCTACTACATGTCCCGGACACAGCAAGGGGGGTCAAGGATCAGAAGAAGAAAAAAAGTCATAGAGCAAAGGGCAGAAGGCAGATCTTATATAAGCTTGGAAAACTTGAAAAGACTTTGACTTTTCTCTGGATGCATGGAAAACACTGATACCCCCATAACAGTTCTGGGGAGTGGGTAAAAAGAAAAGAAGAGAGCCAGAGTTGCACACTCATCCTCACCTTGGCCATCTTGAGAGCTTCAGGGGAAATGTAGGACTCACCCAATTCATCCTGGAGAAGGCAGACAGAGAAGAGGCCCTTCTCATAGCAGTGGTCTGTGTCACCTGGTCAGGGGACTCCTGCCTACGATGCTCAGACTGCAGCAGGTGGAGAAGAGGGAGGAAAGGAAAGTTCTTACCATTCCCTTCTTACTGACTGCAAAGAAAACTCTCACCCCAAGGACAGTCTGAAACTTGGGCCAGGGCAGGAGCACTAAAGGTTGAACTGGGGGAGAGTTGGAGCATTTTGAACATAGTCATGAAATAACCCAATCTGAATAGTAAATGAAACCTTGTAACCACTACTGAGTGGAAAATATATGAAAGGTATAAACAAGAGGACAAACTAATAGTCTGTTATTAATTCAGGAAAATATGATGCTTGATTGGAACTAGCCATAACCTGGAAGGTTCTGAATAAGGCTTGGATTCTGAATATGTGCTGCAGAAGATCTAATTAAGATCCTGCTTTGGGTATGGGCTCTGAGAGGAAAAGGGAATTCAGAGATGACTCTAAGTTCCAGCCTGATTACCTGGAAGGACGGAAGAATGAGATTCACTTTAACTAAATTTTATTGTTTTCTTTCAACATGCTTTTTCACTTACTCAAGAGAGGATAAGCTGGAAGAGAACACTAAGGATATGATTAGAGTTGTCTTACTATTTGGGAGAGTGGTGCTTGAGATTGGAGTTCAGAAGAAGTTCTCATTGGGGGAGGTTGGGAGTGAGGTAGTGATGTTACCCTTCTCAGTGTGGGAGCCCAGGAGTCCAACTATTCATAGTCAAATATTATTTGCCAAATTTTCAGTTATACCCCAAATAGCAATGAAGTCTCTGAAAGGTTGGAGCTTGGTCTTCACTGTCTTTGCTATAATTCTGGGAATTAAGGTAAAATCTTGTTCTCAAGCTCAAGACAAAGTGATATGCATGTGTGTGTGTGCATGAATGCACAGACACACACACACACACACACACACACACACACACATACACACACACCAACTTGAAAGAATCCAGGCCTTAGGTGGTGAGAAGTGACTTTCCAGGACCTGCTCATGGGAAGACCACAGCATCAATTCAAAGCAAAATATTTCTTTTGATATCTTATGAAAATGATAGCAAGATGGAACCACAGCCCATTCTTGAGAGAGGGAAGCCCTGGTTTGAGCCTGGATTTCCCATAGCCTATTGGAGTGGATGCTATTGATCTTGAACCTCAGATGATGAGTTCTCACTGATTGGTGCTATCAGGAAGATACCTGACCTATTCCACAACTAATGAGAAATAATAACCCAAATGACAACCACTTGAATTAAATACCAGGGTTTCAAAAAATCATCAGGAACAACACAAACCATTCAGTCGATGATGATATTTGTTTCCATGGCTATGTTGGCAGACTCCTAGAGAACAATCTGGGAACCATTCAAACAAGATGAAGCTACCAGGGCCTATGTCTATCTCAGGAATCTCTACCTGAGGATGAGTTTAAAGCACACGGGGAGTCCCTGGACTCCTTCTTGCACACTTGCAGACATCTGCTATTTGTTGAATCTTGTTACCTGGATATTTTGCAAGATTTTGATCTATGCAGTGTTTTCAGTTATAGCTCATTGAATCTAAAACTTTGTCCTGATGATGTGATAGTCTGTCTTATTATGTTAAACATTTTATTTTTGGGTAGTGGAAACTGAACCCAAGGCCTCGCACATGTTAGGCAAGTACTCTACTGCTGAGTGCCATTCCTGGTCCTTGTTAAGCTTCTTTCCAAGTCAGTTATCATCCTTTTGCTTTCCTCTTCCAGTGTCATTTCCTTCTAGCTTGAAATGAAACAGCCACCCTACCATCAGTTCCATATCACTCAACAGAGTGTTTTCCACTTTGTAGCTCAGGCTTGCTTTTCCTTTCCTAAACTGAAGGATAACATTTATTGACATTCAACATCTTCCTTTTTTTTTCCAGAAGGAATGGCAAGTTGTGAAGCATTGGTGTCCTTCAGCTATGGTAACAATTCACCATGAATTTGGTGGCTTCAAACAACAGAAATTGATTCTTTCATAGTTTTAGAGGCCAGAATTCCAAAAAAGCAAGGCGTCAACAGGATCATGCAGCCATCAGCATCTCTAGGGAAGAATACCTTGTCTCTTACAGCTTTGGTGGCTCTGGGCATTCTTGGTTTGTGGTGTATAACTATACTATTTGCCGCCATCTTCTTATGACTTTCTGTACTGTGTCTGTGTCTTTTCTTCTCTTGGTGGCCAATCTTTCTCTGTCTCTTGGATTACATTTATCACTGGATGTTGGACTCGACCAGATAACCCAGGATGAACTCATTTCATAATTCTTAATTCAATTTGCAAAGAGCCTGCCCAGATAAGGTCACATTCACAGGGTTCAGGAATTAAGGCGGGGACATATCTTTTTGAGGACCACAATTCAGTTCACAACACTTAGTCACTGTGGGGAATGCACTTGGTTTTGTGGTCTTCGTGAACATTGCAGCTGTTGGCTATCAAAAATGATCTTGCCAATGTGAATTTCAGGAAGAAACAGACACCACTTAGTTCCTGAATGAGCACCTGTGGTATGAGTCTTCTTTTTATTAAGCACCTGCATTCAAACCACCTTTGACCAAACATTTCTTCTTCATTGTAAAATTATAAACCATAAGTATATAATGTGCTGAGTATAAAGAATTTATTTAAGAATCATATCAAGTCCTGGTGAGGCTTATATAGTCCTTTTGTACATTTACTAATTTTTAAAAGTAGAAAAACACTCCGATTTCAACACTGCCCTGCAGGCTGTCAGATTTATCAGTTGTCCAAATGAATAATGAAATTTTATTAAAGGAAAATATTTTCTGGTAGGATGTCTTCAGTACTTCAAAGAAAGATTATATTGGGCACATGATCACAACAGTGTGCAAGGCCATAGTGACCACAAATAGCAAGTGATTCAGACTGAAACTTCCAAGGGATAGAAAGCCACAACTTGAATTCAGAAATCGTGAATGACTATTAGTTAAGATGGAGACACTATAGATAAATAAATGTGAGCCTTCCATTCTGAACAAGCTTTATTAATTATGTGAATTAGTAAAGTCAGTCTACAAGTGCACATCTATAACTTTCATTGGTCACATGGATTATGGTCCCAATAGTAGACTTTGACTCAAAGTATGTTCACGTGTATGTTTGTGTGCTAACATATGCTCATCATTTAGACATGTGCAATGCACTCCTTCTTCTGTAAGAAATAACTTGTGAGTGACTGAAATTTGAAACACATGTTGTTGCCATAATAAGATAGGGTACCGAGGAAGAATTTACTAATGTGATTAGCAAAGATCTAGGGGTTTCTAAGCAATTCTATTATATGTAGACGTTCTGGTACAAGGACATGAAAATTGATGAATGGTTTTGATTTAGAAGTATAATACTCTAATTATGGTACAGAAACAAGTTATAAATCCATTAAGAATTAGAAATGGCAGGATGCATAAGATTTGGGTGCATCTCAATGACACTTAAACATAGTATATTAGAAATGTTTTACAGGGATCCTTGTAAGTTAAGAAGTTCAAGAAACAAGGAGATTTGGAATCTCCCATTTCTATCCACATGAAATAATTTTCGTCAACATTACCATTAACATGCTCTATAAGTCTTTCTGACTTAGCTCTGAGTTATGATGGAAAATGTTTTCATTTACACTAAGTTTGGTAATTGAATCCTTGTGAGAATGCCTGAAATTTACCATGGCAATAAAGAAAGATACCTATGAGTTTTCCTTGTACTTAGAATTTGGACAAATGGATACTCTGTGGAGTTGGGTGAAGGAGTCCAAAGGTGAGAAATTGGTGGTAGTGGTATGGCTCTTTTTGAAGCACAACATATAAAAGGATATGTAGCCCATTTCCTGAGCCAGCAAGTTGAAGATTAAGGCAAAGGTAGGATTCCAGGTACTTAGATTCACTGGTGCTTGTACTTCTCTCTGTAAGTGTGACATAATTAAAATAATTTCCACTGACACTTATGCTTCTTCATGATAAACATAGCTTACCAGTGTTGGTTGCCTAGATTAATAGGCTTTTGTGACTGGGTATTATGGGGGATGACAGATAGGTTGATTGATGGATGAATTAAACCTTCTAATTTTTTTTCACTTGACTTAAGAAATGCCAAAGATACCTCATCATGAGGCATCATAATAGATATCATCAGAAGAATTGTGCTAGCCACCATAAAGTATGATAATTGAGAACATTGTTTTCAAACTGTTTCATGCTCCAAAAGCCAAGCAATTAAATGGGAATGATTTACATGGACACTGGAAACTGTTCTTTCAGAATCAGTGGAGCCCCAAACCTGGAAATTCATTCTGCTCCTCCCTCAGCTCAGCTCCACTTCCCTTGTGGTCCCCTGAGACAAAATTGTGACACTCCATGACACATTGTTTGGGTTTGACAAATCATTCATCTACCATGAAGATCTGGAGACACTCTGCCTTAGACCCAGGAAATGATCTCATCTCCTATTTTTTTCTTTTTTTACTTTCATGATGTCTTTATTTTTCTTTTCTTATCTCTCTTTTTTTTATAATTTTGTTTTAAAAGTTTGATGTGTCATTTTTCCCAAAATTACACAATCATAACAAGTCTCCTCCTAAGGTTAGCTCAATCTCACCCTTGGGAAGAATAATTTCACATATTGTTGTATACACAATCACGTAATCAGAGAGCTTTCCTCATCCATTATCACCTCCTTGACCTTATTTTCCTCTATAAAAACCATTTTGTGTGGCCTTGAGTATGGAGACTTTGTAACGCATGTACAGAAGGTTCTGTGTTATTGGGTTCAAACCTATTGTTTCAGGTACTTGTATTTGAGTTCATCTTCCCCTTGTCCTCTGGACCCCTTTTCTAAGGAGTTGTAATCACTGTCTGCAAAACTAGTCCTCATGCGCCCTTCCATCCTGAAATGATGACATCTGCCTGCTGAAGGAATCCTAGGACTTGATGGAGAGGACATGACAGGATTGGGATTGTCTGCATATCTGCCTACCAACCTGTCCCTGACATCGTGGTGGGGAGTCTATTTACTGTGGGAAGAGAACTTGGATGGAAGAGATTGTTCTCTATTTGAAAATGAGTATCCATGATCATAATTCCTTTCCTTCTCCTTCTGCGCCTCTCTCTCTCTCTCTCTCTCTCTCTCTCTTCACCTCTTTCCCTGTTTGTGTTTCCCTAACGGTTAGTATAAAATATGTTGTAGAATATCTACAGGTGATTACTTAACAAGCAATTCTTAAATCTCTTCAAAATAAAATTCTTACAAGATGAAATAAAATGAGCGGTGGTCAAGAAATTTAACCCCAAATAAATGTGAGTCATTAATAGGTAATATGCATGTCCAATGTTTGCCTTCTTCTCTCTCTTTTGCTCTCAGTCACTATTTACAACAGATAAAAATTAAAAATAGCAAATTTTAGAAGACAAGTTTTTCCTGCTATGTCTGTACAGAAAGCTTGTCTATGCAGAGCAGGGAGTCTGGAAATGTTTCGTTAGTATATTCTGCCATGAGCTGTTAATGCTCAGCACAATGGAAAGTTAGTATGTGCTGAGCCAGATCACTACCAGTTTCTAAGAGTGAGCCTGGGTTACAATGGTGCTGTGGTCTGTTACCACCATCTCTGCAGATGGAGAAAACACATCCTTGCCACCTGTGGAGAATTCCAGTATCATTTTCTTTCTGGGTAGCCTTGTCTTTCTCTTTATTCATGGATATAACCAAAGAATTAAGACTGCCATAGTGATTCTTTTTTTCTCATAATAAAACTGGAGTTTGTGATGCTGTTGGGCAAGCATAACAGAAGGGTAATCTGTTGCCTCCAGGGTTTTAGCCTGGAAGGTAAATCCTTGGGTAGGCCTGGCTTTGCCTGTATGACTCTCTCTTTCCAACTTGTGTCCCCCTGTAGGAAAAAGAGTGTGCCATGCTGGTGATCCACTGTGGCTTGATGTACATACTTCTGGGTGAATAGAGGACCATCTTTTCTATCTGCATTTATGTCTGGGAGGAAAAATACTAAAACAGATTTAGTGAAAATTCTTCCCCAACTCCTGAGATTTGTAGCTAGTGCCCTCCTGAAAGAATAATGAAGTTGTTCATTAAGTGCTTGGTATGCTCCTAGGAGCTGGCTTTGGTTCTATGGCATGGGAATGGGGGTAGAGAAAAAGCCACAGTCCTCTCTGCCAGAAAACAGGCATGGCTGACCTTTCCAGTGGGCAGATGTGCCAGCTGCCAGCATCTCCGCCCAACTGCCTGCCCCAGTTTCAGAAATGGCACCATTAGAGTTTAATTCCTTTGGGACTAGAAGTCTCTTTAGTCTGCAAACACTCTGTATTACCTGCTCCCCACAATACATTGTAGATAGTCATATACCTTTGGAAAAGTTGAGTTCATTAAGAGCAAAGACCAATCAATGAAAATGAAATTTAGGTTTCCTAAATTGTGAAAGGGTATGTTTTACTTTTTTCTGGTGAAGGTTCTGAGTTTATGTTTATAAAGTTAAATATAGATTTTAAAATACAATCTCCAACAAACCAAGGGATTAATTTCTTTTTCCTGTTTTACAGTGTCTGTAATAAGAATGCTCACAAGACATTCTCTCAATGACACTTAGAACTCTGGAGGTGTAAAGCAAAGCGTTTAAATATCTTTTAATAATTGTCCACATGTGGAATACAAGGAAATCCATTTAAACACATAGAGATTATTCTGATCTGAGAAACTATTTTCACAATTTTGTTTCATATGGTGAATATCATTTCAAATTTAAATTAAAATGTGTGAGCTTTTATTGATAGAGTCCCAAGTATTGTCAAAACCTATAAACACATACAGAGCATCATAGACAAAGCAGAAACAGATGGAAATAAACACAAATACTGAATGCTTATAGTAGAGTGGAGCCCTCTTTTTGTTGAATCAATGATATAGACGTAAAAACTCTAGCTTTGCAGAAATAACAGAAATAGAGTGTATTTCTTACTCTTTGGTTTGATTTCTGTTAGGTGTTGAAGCACATTATATTCCTGCTGGGTATTCCAATAAATTTTTCACACTAACATTTCTGAAATGAGAAGATCAAAGCTGAGCATGGATTGTGTGGAGGGCCCTGAATAAAGGACATGAAGAAATACCAGTAAGTTGTGTACCCTCCCCACTTTTATCCCCCCCAGGAAATGTTTTGTGCTTTTATCCATTAGAGGCCACTTCTGGTGACCTACTTATACATTTGGGATGTGTTATGGAATGAATGCCAACTGCCCTGCTGGCAAAGCTGGAAGATATACAAACCCAGAGGACTCTATGGTAGTACTGGGCACACAAAACATGCCTCATGGCCATGTGCCTGCAATAATAACAGGACTTTGCTTATTATTTTCTGACTATAAGACCTGCGCTTTCTTGAATGTATCTACAGTTCAGAGAAAATTCAGCTACAACTGGAACCCTGAATTCACTCAGGAAATGTGGCAGTAATATGTGAGACATATTCCTGGTCTTGAGCCAGCAACATAGGCACAGTAACACCAGTGACTTAAGGGTTGGAAATGTGGTTTCAATAAGAATGTTCTCAAGGAAATGTGTGTATTGTAGATAATTTAGATCTACATAGAGACTTGCGCAGACCTCTACAAAGCACTAGGATAAGTATCCAAGATCTGTATGACATAAAAACATTGAATCTAGTAAAGGGTTCATATTCCTTCCCAGGTTATCTCCCTCTATATTCAGTATTACAAGCTGCCAGATAGTATAGTTTGCTGGGAGATCTTGTTTTTTGTTTTGTTTTGTTTTTTCACTTGAGGGTTTATGTTGGACAAATTATAATACAGATAGTATTTTGAAGGACAAGATTATTTATTGATTTATGTTTTACAAGTGAAGTATGCATGTGTGTATGTTTGTAAGGTAACATGATCTGCATATACTCTAAAGCTACTTAGTGGTTAACAATGTCATGATTCAATTAAGTTAGTCTAAATCTTGCAAGGGGAAGGTAGAGATTTTTGCATTCAAAGATAATGCTATAGCCTTTGGACTATAACATTTTTAGTTTGCAAGACTCTAATAGCTGTAAAAACACAAAAACAAAAACAAAACAGACAAAATCATTTACGATTTTTGTGTGTATTTTGTTACAAAGCAGAGCAAGTAATAATCTCAATCCAGGTATGGCACAGCATAGATTGCATCAGTTTTCCTGCCTTTTTCTGTTAGTTTGTGTTTGGCACATACCATTAGAGATCAATGACCTTTTTTGTTATGTGGTAGAGGGAGAAGGCTCTGGTTGTAGCTGGAAGTTTGGCTCCAAAGCAATTAGATGTGTTGAACCTCAGAAAATCTCAGACAGTGAGATTAGTTCCTGTACAAGTATTCAAAGGTTTATGGACACAAAGCTCATCTGAACTCTCTAAACCTATGGAGTCTGCCAAGTTGGCTGGAAAAACTGACAGGATTGGGCTTTTTCCCAAGCCTTCCATCACTTTCACTCTGATCCCTGCCAGAAGTCAAACAAGAAAAAGCCTTTCTTGTCGTGTTTTGACACCCCCGGCTCTAGTCCCTGCTATAAACTCTGCATCCAAATATTTCAGCATATCAACTGAAGGTTGATAATATACATGGGCAAGGGTTCAAAGGGTGGCTGAGAGTCTGAAAAAGGGTCACTCAACCTCCCATAAATAATGGACTACTAGAATAAATGAAATAGTGACGGATTGCAGTGCCTTTTCTTACCGCTTGGATGACTCCAGGACCACAGTGCTGGGGGCAGTGTCCAGTTTAATAGGCATTCTCTGAGACTCCAAAAAATGACATCTGTAATTGAAAATTTTTTCTCCTATGGTGAAAGAAAAAGAAAATGAGCAACCCTTAAATTGGTAAGGTATAAATATAAACATAGCTGGACATAGTCATAGGAAAAACTAAAGTTTCATTCCTTTCTTAAAAATTCTTACAGACTTCATTGTGATTCATTGTACACAAATGGGGTACAACTTTTCATTTCTATGGTTGTTCATGATGTACATTCATACCATTAATGTAAATTAAACTTTTTTTTTTTTTTTTGGTACTGGGGATTGAAACCAGGGGAACGTAACCACTGAGCCACATACCCAATCCTTTTCATTTTTTATATAGAGACAGGATCTCACCAAGTTGCTTAGGGTCTCTCTATGTTGCTGAAGCTGGCTTTGAACTCATGATCCTCCTGCCTCAGTCTCCTGAGTCATTGGAATTACAGGTGTGTGCCACCACACCCAGCTAAACTTTTAACCTGATTTATGCACATATGATTTCTAATGTGCACCACTACTGTATTTTATTTTCCACTTAATATTTGACATTTGTTTGTCTCTTCTAATACCTTAATCAATATTATGTGACTCAATATCTGAAAAATATCTGAGGTGAATATTGTTTTAAGTTGCTTCCACTACGAGAATATGGACTTAACATCATTTCAATCATATTAAAACTAATGGATCTCAACTTTATCCAGGGTAATCAGTGCCTGGATTGCACAATAGCAGTCAATAGCACCTTGATTTATGCCAGGCAGCATTTTGTCCAAAGAGTCTGTTTCAAATGTTTTTAAAACTGCAGGTTGTAACTGACATATTCATAAAATCAATTTACTCGGTGACAACCAGACATTTCAAAAGTGAAATGGAACAACCATACAAGAATAGAAAATAGAAGAGTCCATTCTATGCAGCATGAGTAACTAGGGCAAGTATATGACTTTTTGTTTCAATTACATATATGTGTGCATGCACATATCTTGGTCATTGTGTAGAATGTGATTTTCTCTGTGGGTCATAGTCAGAAGGTTTGACAGTCATTGATTTAGTCATCAGGTGGTAACTTTGAGGTATCAGTACTCTTAGTTTACATTTTAACTTATGTCTATTTTCACCACAGAGGTTAGAGGAGGATCTTCTAAACCTGAGTCAAATCACATCCCCTGCTCAGAACCCAGCAATGGCTTCTCTCTGCCCTCTCCAACTGTCTTCTACTGCAATTCCAGACTCTCCCCTTCACTCACTCTCTCAAGACAGGCATGATTCCTTTGTGGTACTCAAAGGCATCATGGACCTCAGTCCTAAATAGGTTGTTGTTTTGCCTGGAATTGTCTTTTTCATGGTGTGTCTCTTTCCCTCACATCCTTTAAATTTTGCTCAGGTATATCTTTTCAACGAAGACCTGCCTCAATCTCTCAATCATTCCGTTTAAAAATTGTGGCTGTGGCTCCCATCCAGCCCTACACACGCCCTCATTCTGCATTGCATGAATCACTAGCCTGATTTATTTATTGTATCATTTAGTTTCTGCCTCTCTTGACTAAAATGTGAACTTCACAGAGGTAAGAATTTGCATGTTCTATCTGTGAATCTATACTTCTGATACTTAAAACCGTGTCCTGCAATGCAGGTATTTAGTCACAGCTGTGCAATTGCGGCATTTACAGAAGTGCCTTCAAATCCATGCACTGGAGCCCTCCTCTTTGCCTCTTGTCACTATGAATGGTAGAAATCTTCAAACTTTGCCTAATTCTTATAAACTGCAGCTCATCCTTCCATTCTGCTATGGAGCGGAATGCCCACCCCCTGGCTCACACTAAGCTGAGGAGATGACTAAATGAAGGCCCATGTCAAAAACTCAAACTTTCTGGTCCCCATGTCCTTTTGTAATCTAGTCCACACTGACCTTTCAAATCCCATTACTTATTTCTCCTGGTTCTTCACACTGCATACCCAGACCCTGTTTTTGAACTTCAATGAAACTGTAGTCCTCTGGATATATTATTTCATATTGTTCCTGTTGCCTGATGCTTTTCTGGCCTTTTCTTGGAGAACTCATTTATTCATCTAGAATAAAATATTTTAACTTGTTTATGAACAGTTTTCCCTTACTATAGTTTGAAGTTGCTTCCCCCCATTCATGGGTTGGGAACTTAATCCCCAAATTCAAATTCATAGTTAATAGTATTTGAAGGTGGGGTCCTTCTGGGGTAATTGGGGTTGGATGAGGTCATGAGGGTGGGACTCCTGATGGGATTAATGGCTGTATAGGAAGATGAGAGACTTAAGCTCTCCAACTTTTCCCTCACCATGTGATACTTCCTAACACATCACCATGCAGGAAGTATGCCTTGCCAGATGCCTACCTTGGACTTTCTAGCCTCCAGAACTGTGAGCTCAATAAATTTCTGATTTTTATAAATTACCTAGCCTGAAGTATTCTGATATAGCCACAGAAAAAGGGAATAAGGCATTCCTCTTTGCCCCTCTGCTTCTTCCAAGCATTTTTGGAGCCTGGGAGGCAGCCTGCTGACATGGTAAGTCAAACCAAACTTTACCAAATACAATCTATATGAACTTGGGCAAATTATGTTGCTTTGATTTTCTTACCTGGGGTGTGTGTGTGTGTGTGTGTGTGTGTGTGTGTCTATCTCATGGGGACATCTTAAACTTATTAAAGTGCCATTATCAAACCTTATGGCAACTAACTGTGAAAATAATACTTGTCACTTTATTCTTCTCTCAAGTACCATGTGCATATCCCTATCAGCACTCATCCATTTGGGGCAATTAATTATTTATTCATCTGTCTTTCATAATTGAAGTTTCTGAAGACCAGGACCATGCTCTATCCCCCTTCTTTTTCTTGCACCTCTCAACATGGTTCCCATGACAAGTGCTCTGTCAGTGCTTGTAGAAAAGTGATGATGATGATACTGATAATTACAAATGGCTACCACTTATGAAGGGCCATTGCATCAGCGTGTTACATGAACCACCTTGTCAATCCCTCACCATAGTGCTGTGGGGCTCTGTTCTTACTACACCGGAGGTAACTAATTCTCAGAGAGTTTAAATAATTTGCCCAAGGGTGCAGAGCTCTGATGGGACAGAACTGGAGTTTGAAGGCAGTGAGTGCATTGAAAGAGCTTCAAGCTATAGACCACACCTCTGACTGGAATTCTTGTTTCAGGGGTAAATCCTTGGTCAATCCTGATGCTATTTCCATGGTTCCCCACTCTACATACAAAACAATCCTGCCGGACAGGCCCAAACATCTGGCCAATGGGAACTGGACAAGACTCCATCTGGAAGCCATCAGCGCCTCTCATGGGTCAGCTGCAAAGGATTTTATTTCAAATGACCCAATACATTTCCTCTGCTTCCCCCTCACAGACAGATTTGTTGGCTGCACTTTTCTGATATCTTAGGGGTAAAGGGTCCATTTTAATGGCAACTTAATCTCAAATCAGTGAATTCCCAAATGGTATTTGCTATTGTCAAAGAGTATGTTTCCATTTTCTAACCAAATCTACTTTAGAGGCATTCAAATTTTTTCCATAGACTCCAGGTATATCTGAGAGCTCAGACCGGTCCTAATTTGCAAATACCCTATCTTTTCTACTCATTTAAACAATCTTAAGGTACATTGCCTTATTTCCAACTGATTTCTGCTTTTAAGATTAAGAATTCAATGGTATATATTCCCTCAGCTTCCTCCTAACTGACCATGAGACTAAAAGGTGGGGAATCAGAGAATTCCACTAATCCTTTGTAAGCAACATTAATCACTTCCTCATACTTCACACCTTGATAAAGGGCAAAATTAAGGTACTGGGGTTAATTGGAGCCACAATAAAATATCTGATTCCTATTTCACTGTCATAACTCACAGTTATCAATCCAGCCAGAAAATCTCAGCTAAGTACTTAAGGACACATGTTCAGATTCTTTTCCCTCAAGATGGGGAGACAAAAAAAAATCATCAGAGTACACCAATTTCTTATTCTACTCTTAACAGAAACACTTGCCTTATTACTTCTATTTCAATATTCAGAAACTATACTTTTTCATTTTTTTAGGAAGCAAAACACCAGAATCAATGAATCAGATGAATTTTCTAAGTAGTCAGTGTAGCATCTCTAAAAGATTCCAAAACCTTACTGATCTAATCAGGAAGGAGAAATGCTTTAAGAACCAAACAGTCTGTCCACATAGCAACATGCAATTACAATTTAAAATGCATGATTATTTCTCACATGATTTGTTTTGCTAGCAAAGCCATGCAATTCCTAAAGTTACACTAGTAAAACAAGGTTATAGTGACGATTTTCTTAGTAAAATATGAAATGATTTTACACACACATACACAGAATCATCTTGATTTATTGCCCAAAAATGAAGTTCTAGAAATCGTCAGCTCAAGAGATGTGTATGTTTTTGAAAAACATATATATCGGCAAATTGGTCTCCAGGAATGTTGTACTACTCTATATACACAATGACAAATGAAATTAATTTTTTAAATAAGAGAAATAGTTACATGGGTAAATCATATTCAGACCAAATAAAATGTAGTAATTATCTCTCATGTATTTTTGCACTATGTAAGGCAATAGTGTCTAGCTTGGTTTGCCATGTCAGATGTTAACAAAGTGTGGCAGACTTTATTCTCTCCCATCCTAACAATAGGCAAAGGATGTGATGGAATCATTGGTGCTAAGTATGAATGTGTGCTCGGGCTCAGCCTTTCATTTTCTGAGTCACACTGTTCACTTCTGTAATTCACTCCTTATGCAGCCTTACTTTTTAGTTCAGTGTATTCAATGATTCCTGGATAATGTGCCTCAGAATTATTGAAATTTAATTAAAAATGTCATTACTAGGAAATTTTGGGCTAAAAAATGAATTCAGATGTGTGATTAATACGCAAAATGTCTTGGTATATATCTATTCTTTAGGCTTAAATAAAAGTCATCCTCACTCATCCATTGAGTATTTATTGTGTGCCCTATAGGTGTCAGGCCTTGTGGTACAGGCTGGGTAGTCAGTGGTGAACTAACCAGGTTTCATTTCCACCCTTATGGAGTTCATATCCAAGTACATTCAGAATCAAACATTTACTAATTAGTATGAAGTATTGACTGCTGTAAGATGACATAAAGTAGAAGGGGAGTAGGGACATTTTCTATCAATAAATGTCTTTCCAAGGTTGAATAAGTAACCAGATCAACAAATGGGAATTCTAACTGTTCCTTAATAGTTTCAACATAGAGTTGACCATACGAACCAGAAATTTTAGTCCAAAGTATGTACCTAAGAGAAATGAAAACTTACATCTGTACAAAATTTTAGACTCAAATGTTCAGAATAGCATTATTCAGAATAACTAAAAACTGTAAATAACAGATGTATGCGAAGATTTAAAAAATGATATTTTCAAAATATAGAATATAACATGTCAAGAAAAAGAAATGGAGCCTGGATATATGCTACAACATGGATGCAACTTGGAAACACCATGTCAAGTGAGAGAAGCCAACACAGAAAGTCACAGATTGTATAATTCCTTTTATATTTAGTGTCTAGAATGGCAAAATCTATGAACATAGAAAGTAAATTAGTGGTTGCTTGGACTTGAGGTGGTATGGTGGGGGAAAATGAGAGTGACTGCTACTGGATCAGAATTTTTTTTGGAGTCATGAAAATGTTCCAGAATTGACCATTGATGGTTTGCACAATTCTGTGAATGAACAAAACACCATTGAATTTTACATTTTGATTGAATATGGAATGTGAGCTATATATCAATAATGCTGTTATATTAAAAAAAGAAAAAATGGGAGCACATTGGGAGTTCATTAATCAAATATGAGTCCATTAGTTGAGATCTGTGGGAAAAGAAGTGGGGGTTAGTGGGGGTTGTTTTTTTCTACCTTGGGCTCCCTGGAAACTCATTTTCCTGTGGAAAAATTAGAATAAAGCTCATCAGATTTTACATCAGTCAAGTCACTTTATTACATGTCATTTTAGCTGCCAAAAAACACAGATCGGCTTAATATACAATCATTGATCAATGAGCCTCATTTCTCTCTAATTTTCTGCATATGTTACATTATAGCCAGTGGAGATTAAGTAGGGGGTCACATAACTTTAAAATGCCTGAAGTATGTGCAATACGCAATAATCTCCATCAAACTTTCAGAAGATGTCCAGCAAACTTAGGTTGTCAGTGAACCTTCTAGCATACAATAAAAGCCTGAGTTTTCCTTGGAGTTTTTGCTAAGATTATGACCACTATATAAATCATGGTCAGCAAGTTATAGTAGCTGTTTCTGTATTTTAATTAAATATGGAATCAGGTTTCTTCTAAAATCGAGGACAAGATTCTCAAGTCACTCTTTAGTTCTTTTTTAAAGGTGATTTATCCATTAAACATCCAACTGTAATGCTGGGAGATGCAATTGTTCTGGGAACCTCAGTCCTAATGGAGGAGATCACCTCCAAAATGCAATGTACTGGACCATAGGCACAGAATGGCTACCATCAAACTACTATGGACAAAGCAGAAGATCCTAAGATTAACCAAGGGTTTTGGGTTCTCTTAAATTTTATTTTTAACTGATATAAGACATGGATATTGAATGACTTTCTCAAGCACTGGCAGGAGATAGGACTTTTCTGAGGAGCTGGATATTATTCTTGCCAAGCTCTCAGTGGGATATGGCTCTGTAGAAGTTGAAGTCAGATTCCCTTTGAACTATCGTAGGATTTTTTTTCCTTTATGCTGTTGTTTTATAAGAGGAAAAAATGTAAATTGCTTTTCCTTATGCTTGAAAATATATACAACACAAAAGTTCATATGAAAATGTATATAGTAACTAGAAGAAAATATATCAATTTAAATAGTGGTTATCTATAGTTTAGGATAATTTGTTTTCAAAATTTTCTGCAATGAAGTTTTATTATATCCATGTCAGAGAAAAAAAATATGCCCTTGAATTTTTCTAGGAAAGTCAATTACTTGCTTCTTATTTCAAGGTAGCATCTGGAATTTTAGTTATTCTAGTGCTGAGTCCTCTATTTATTACATCATAGAGCATGGGTTTTAGAGTCAAACAAATTAAGGTTTCAACCTCTGCCTTGGATGACAAGAAGAGAACTAATGTAAGACGCTGGCTCCGGATGCCAAACCTGACTCTGGAGATGAAAACAGGAGAGGAGTTGATTATACAAAGATCTCAAAAATTTCGAAACATTCATAAGACACAAATATGGAAAGCAGAGAAATACCAGTCAAGAGAAGAAGTGGAATAAATACCTGAAAGGAAGAACTTACTGGGAATTCTATCTCTGAGGGGTGCAAAACACTCCTGGATTAGCAATGTTGATCCACTCCTGGATCAATAATGTTAGTCTTGTCTTCCTTCTACCTTAGAGCAGATGCTTATAACAGACAAAGGTTGTACTTCTTCAAATAAGTATAATGAGAGGTTCTTAGGGGATAAGGGAAATGGGCAGAGGGATGGGCCCAGGTTGTAATTTTATGGTTTTCCTCCCTCAAACACCCCCACAGTGAAATGTTCAGGCTGATGTCACAATGGTGATGCATGTCATTTTACATTTGTTCAAATCTATAGAATCTTTGTCACCAAGAGTGAGCCTAATGTATGCTATAGACTTTAGGTGACAATTATGTGTCAATGTAGGTTCATCAATTTCAAGAAATGACTCACTGTGTGCCAAAAATTGAGGGGGGTGGGTGGGAGGGGAGCCTGTATATTTGTAGAGACAGGAGGGTAAAGGAAGCGTCTTGACTTTCTGCTTCATTTTATTATGAACCTTAAAAATTGCTCTAAAAGTAGTTTGTTAATTTTTTAAAAAGAAAAGGGTTTATTGCAATAATTAGAATGTAGTTTAGTATCATAATCAGTTAACCTCCCAATTTGAAAATTAAGTCAATGGGAAAAATCACATTATTTCAGTAATTATAGAAAAAAATTCTTAAAATTCAATGTCTATTTATGATAAAATTCTCCAAAAAGAATTAGAAAGATATTTCTCCAACTTTATTCAATCTATCCATTTAAGGAAACTACAATAAATACAAGTTTTAATTAATGTATTAATTAAACATTAAACACACAAACACACACTCATGTAGGGAGCAAGGCAAAGGTTGCTGATCTTTACTCTTCTTGCCATGGACCCTAAAAGTCCTGTCTAAAACAATAAAACAAAAAAGAATCAAGCGGTTTAAGGATGGAAAAGAAAAGGATAGAAGTACTCCATTTCAGGAAATCTAATATCTTTACTGAACCACCAGTGAAATTAGCACATATTGATCATTATAACAAAGTAAATCAGGTTGCTAAACAAAGTCGGTTTATGAGAATCAGTGGTTCCCTTTCACACTAACAATGATTGAGTAGAAAATTTAACAGAAAATAAGACCCTCTTCACTCACATACGTACACAAACCAGCACTATTAAATACCTAGAAATTAACCTATCCAAGAAGCAAAGTAGAGATTTTTTTAAAAATATATGAAAATGTAAAGCATTGTTAAAAGATTCAAATTAAGATCTGAAAAAACAGAGGTTATGGATCATGTCCATGGATGAGACAACCTCATATTATTTTTAAAACATTTCTTCCCAAGGTAATTTTTACATTCAGTAAAACTTTACACAAAATTCAAGGAAAATTTTGTTTAGGGGCTTGGCAAAATGATTCCAAAGTGGATATGAAAAAATAAATATACCAGTTATATAACTCAAATTTTGTAAAATAAAAGAACGAAATGACTCAGGGTCGGAGGTGGGGTGCACAGCATACATGTTCTACATGTTATTTAGAAATACTACAAGATTACAACTATTAAAAATAATGAGCTATTGGCAGAAGAATGACAATACAAGAGAGCCTGATATATATACAGGGACTGGAATAGAAGCAACACCATAAATAAGCAAATTAAAATATAGACTGCTTATTAGAAGCTCTTAGGGAAACTGGCTCTCTACATAGAGAAAAATAAAACTCTTGATATTTATCACATATAGAAGTGAAGTCCAGGTGAAATAAAACTTAAAGGGGAAATACTACATGGTAAATTGAGTAGGAAAAAATGCAGAAAAAAGTAACTTCATGACTTTTGGATGAAAATTTTCAGGCTAGATCTAAAAATCATGAACCACAAAAGAAAAAAATATATATAAATATTTCTTTACATTTAAGGTTGGCAGATGGGGATGCATATCAGTGTTAGAGTACTTGCCTCTCATGCATTAAACCTTGGATTGAATCCCAAGTATGGCTAAAAAGTAATAATCATAATCATTAATAAAATTAGGGTTATTCTTTAAGGAAGGAATTCCAGACAAAGATAACCAATTGATAACAGATTAAGAGATGTTTAACAGAAAAAAGAATAATATTGTGATATAAAAGTAAAAATTTGCAAGAAAGTGACAGAAAACATCATACATCATAGAAAAATGGATACAGTTTAAATGTTGGTAAAATAAAGAAGAAATCAAAATGGCTAGCATGGGATGAAGATACACTCCATCTCTGTAATAACTAGCAAAATGTAATTTGATAAAATTTTACATCCATTACAATGGCAAAAAATAGAAAGTTGTACAATGCCAAGCGTAACTGGAAATGGGAAAAAGGTGACTACATTTGCTCAAGTGGGGAGAATCTATTTTATATGAACTCTGGAAAACTCCATGCAGCACCTAATAAAATTGAAAATGTTGTTATCTTATGATTCAGAAATAATTTCCTGAGAATAGACTTTCAAAAATCAACCATGTGATCAGTGAAATTACTTATGGTCTCAGATCCTCAGCTCTTTTAATCATAAAATGAAAATACAATACCTCACTCAAAAATTGAAAAGAGGATCATCTATTTAATAAACATGATAGTACCTGGCACAAATTAGGTATTCTAAAAATACTGTAATTATTTAATTCTAATATATGAAGATAGAAAAAATTGTGTGTGTATATATAATCACAAACATATATTTCCATTTATAAAATCTTTTCCCTAACTAGTCCAAAAATTGTTATTTCATACTATAATTTTTATTATGTTACTTTTGTAATTAGTACTAATATTTGAAGAAAAATCACATTTTAAGAAAAATCTTTAAGAAAGACTGAAAGACCATAATTTAATCAAGTAATTATAATAGGTTACTATGAACAAAAACTATGAAGTAGTTTAAGGTACCACTGGCAACTTGAATAAAATTATGATGCAATCTATTATTTGTAATAAGGCATCATTGTTATGATGCAATCCATTATTTGTAATCTATTATTCGTAATAATAATAATTTGTATTATTTGTAATTTGTAATCTATTATTTGTAAAATTTTGTATTTTGGTACAAAAACATTCCATTTTATACATTCATAAATGTGATGTTAACAAAAAGTTTAATTATAATTTGAATCTTTTAGGAGGATTGCATTTGATATATTGTAGAAACAATAAAAATTAAAATAGCAAATAAAAAAAAAAATCTTTGGTCCATAAAAGATTATGTTTGGAGTTGTTTATTGCTTCCTGGAGGTAGCAGTGATTTTGGAGAGATCTAGAAAAATCTAATAAAGGGCAGTGGACACATATGATGGAATACCATGTAACAATCAGTAGCAATAAACCATAGCCTCATTATGAAAATCTTGGGGCTTAAAAAACAGAATGATATCTATGATACAATATTTAGGCAAATTAAAAGCAGGCACTAAAATGCTATTTTTCAAGGAAACATCTAAGAACTTGTTTGAAACACATTAGATTGATGGCTTTAATGGTGAAATTGATAGCAGAGTGCACCAAGGAATGCTGAGTAAAACATGAAGTCAAGCACAAAAGGACCTTGCTACGTTGATAAAGTGTACCACAAAATTGAGCAGTAAGATGAACACAAATCTCTATGTTAGAGGCACACACACATACACACACAACCTAAAAATTCAAATCATAGCTTCACTCTTTAGAGCTGAATCACTTTACTTCTCCTGAACTGTAAAAGGTGGTGGGAAAAGAAAATGCCTCATTCTTTAAAATTAGGGGTAAAGGAGATAAAACATAGTAAGCTCTGAGCAAGTGCTAGAACAAGGTGAGTGTCCCTTTGTGCCAGCTGCCTGGAAGCCATCCATGGGATTTACTGGTTTAGGACAGAGTCCTTGATGTCAGCTGGGTTTGCTGCTTTTAAAACTGGCTCTGCCAACAGTCAGCTGAGACTGGCTACTCAGTCATTTACTGTGTCCGTTAAGCCAGGGGTTATTCTTTGTAAAATGGGTATAAGATAACCAGTTCTCAGCTGTATCATGAGGATCACAAGCCAGCAGCGTAAACAAAGTTGCTTAGCTAAGAGCAGGCACAAAATTAGTGCTCACTGAACACTTATTTTTATTTATCGCTTGCTAAAATTTTTAAAATTGATATTTTGGTTCATCTAAACATTTTATTCAGGTAATGATTGAAATAAAAATAATAGCAAATCCTGGTTCAATTTTCATCTTTCATATATCCTATTCAATAGTTTAAAAAAATTTGTTCTTAGCACCCCCCTACACTTAAACATTCATTGAGGACTCCAAATAATTTTTGTTTATATGAGAACTATCAATATGTACCAAACTAGAAATTAAAATTGATACATTTAAAAATATCCATTTATTAGTTTAGCTAATATAACAATAAGACGATCCATTATATATTAGACAAAATAACATTTTCATGGAAAATAAATTTTATGAAACATAAGGAAGAGTGAGAAATAATGGCATTATTTTACCTTTTTGCAAACCTCTTAATGAACAGTTGGAGTGTCATATCTGTTTTGGAATGCAATCTACTGTAGTATGTTGTTTTAACTGAAATCTATAAAGAAAATCTAGCCTTCCATAGATTTGTAATTGGTAAAGAAAGAAGTTTTCAAATGGGCTTTTCAGGTCATTGTGGATAGTCTTCTTTGATGTTAAAAACTGGAAAGTCGTTTTTTAAAGGTTGCAGAAACTGCAACTACGTGGTATCTGAAATTATATCAACAATTTATTTTCTATTATATTAAAATCTGTTGACTTAGTTGATAGTTAAATAGATATTAAATTATTTGGAATTTTAAACCTTCAGGTCATTTGGAAAATATTAGTTCACTGAGTTCATGTTGGTACATTTCACTAAACAATATGAAAATCACATTTGCTAACATCACCATCAAAACTTACCTGAAAATCCTCTAAGCATCAGGAAGTTGTCTAGCTCATAGTGGCAGATCCATATTTTCCAAAACTTGATTTTTTTTTTCTTGAAAGCTAAAATTTTATCATTAACAAATGCTGTCAGTTGTTTTCCTCAGTGACTGGTTCATTTTTAAAACATCTGCTAGATAGCCAAGCTTGAATAACCACTCCATTTCTCTGGGTATTCAAATAAAAATGGTGTTCCGTGAAAAAAGTAACTATCTCCATTTACGCAGCCAATCACACAACTTCCTTCCTTGAAGCAATCAATCACGGCACTTTAATATGTAGCAAAGGGCTTTATACCTCCTTCCCTTTTCATTGTATCTTATATTAAATATGCATTCAAATCTTAGAATACAATAAAATTAGCAATTTTGTCTTGTCAATAACAATAAATCGGCCTTTTTCTCCTTGTGTGTGAAAAATAGAATGACTACCAGAGTCTGGTAAAACTTCCATTCACACTAAGATGCCAATAGTCATACCTACCATTTATTCTGGAAATAACACTTGATGGTTATTTTGAAAACAGCTGTGAGCTCATGAACCCCTGGACTCAACCTTGAGGCTTTGTATCTAATGAAGTTGGGATTTTCTTCTTATTTCCCAAGGTAGTGTCTTCCACGTTTGACATGCAATCATCACCCTGATGTGATGGAAAGGAAGAACTGGGGAAGAAATATGTTTGAAACAGATAAAGGAACAAGAAGGAAATGTTTGTGTGTGTATATGTGTGTACCCACATGGCAGGCATGGATTCTGAAGGGGCAACATCGCTGTATCAAATAAGAAGAAACATAGTCTAGAATTCATGAACAGGTGCGTTTGGGTGAAGGACCACAGTGGGACCAGTCTTCAATTCCTGCTGATCTTACATGTGAGCAAATGGGTCTCACAGCCAAGGACCTCTTTGTTTAAGGCAACTCTGTCATTGTCATCCAAGTTTCAGAAGGTAGCAATTAGCCATTAATCCTCCCCCACTGGCAGACCATTCTTCTGTTATTTAATCCACAGACTCTTTGGGGCAGTAAGAAAAGGAGATGCATGCATACTCATTAGGACTTTTTTAGTGCCCTCTTGATACTTTCCCTTAAGTCAATGTGCTGTTTAGGAAATTCTGATTGCCCACAGCTATCATCACCAATTACTTCCTTTATGAATGTATAACCATTGTCAGGTTCAGCATTCCACAACCCCTATATTTCATGAATATATATGTTATACTTCCCATTTATCTTATTTTCATTCTGCCCTTACCACTGTCCCTCTCACTCTCCCGCTTCAACCCCATGATTATTAGCTGCTTGGTAATAAGGTATAAATCACTTTTTATGGGCTTCTTCCCCATATTTCTGCTAACAGCTACCATACCACATTAATGTTACATTATACACCCCAAAGGGAGGGGTATGACCCACACACACACACTTTCTAACAGATTTATTACAGGGCCCGACCACTAGGCCCATGAACCTATTCATCTTGTGGCACCAGGAGCCTAATATATCCTGTTATCCCAACCCAGAAGCACTTCAGGGAAATGTCAATGTAGGAAACACTGATAGTACACAGTCAGTTTAAATGTTTGACTTTTTAACAAAGGAGATACTGTAATCCCAGTGTTGTTTGTCGTGCAATTATAAAAGGCATTAAAATAAATTATCTTCCTTTACCATCCAAGTCCCCTCCTATATACATACATAATGAGAAAATGTTGAGAGTAACATTGTATCCTATTTGTTTTTCTTATCAGAGAGCCATGATTTGAAACTTTACTGTATTTTCAAACTTAACCCCGGTGAGTGTCATGGAGACACATGGGTGGTGCAGAAGCAGCTGCTGGGAAAACAGACCCGGGAGTGATGCTGAAAACTTACATCGTAACAGCAGAACTTGCTCCAAGACTCAAGGTCATCCAAAAAGACAACCTGGCACTGGGACATAAGAAATTCCAATAGTACCTTGCAGTGCTTGAGGTTTAAAACTTCATTTATGTGACCTAATGAATGAGCCTCTATACCTCCTCAGTCACTGACTGGGAATACTGGGAATCAAGTCCAAAGTACAGGTGAGAAGGGCCTAGAAACTTGCGGAGACCCTGAGAGATGTTCCCTTCTCAGCCTTCCCACCTCTGGGTAGGCATGCTGGCTTTTGGGGTCATCATTGCCAAGGGGGATCAGGTTATGCTTGCAGCCCTGGTCTGGCAATTGCATTAAGTAATTTGCATGAACTCACCAAACTCACTGTAGGACTGAGATGAGACCGGTGGCTCACCTCTCAGTCCAAAGCCTTTGTGTGGAAATTGGAAGAACATCATAGCAGGAGAAAGGGTACTGCCTGGTCCCATCACTGAAGAACTGGCCACCAGTGCAGGCTACTACTTTAACCTCCTCTGAACAAAAGGGGCAAACCTCTCAGACTTACCCACAAAGTCAAAGGAGCACAATATACCAAACATAATAGGCACTCAGAATGATAACGTTATTATTACTACATACAACTATCTCCATCAGCATTGTGGAATTTGATGGTTTCTCAAAGCTTCTGGTAACTCTTCATGATTCATCACTTTTCAGAAATGTGCTCTGATTTCATAAAATAATTTACTTATGATTACTAATTGCATTTTCCTTACATTAGAAGCCATGTTTCCAAAATAAGAAAGCTTTAAGAAGTTATTAAAGGACAACTAAAAAAAAACTTTACTCAGATAATGTGTTATTGTATTATCTTGATATATTTCCTTCTAGTCTTTTTATTCACACACATACTCACACATATACATTCTTTAGTGAAGTTGGGATCATATAGTCTACATATCTTGTGTACATGAAAAAAATGAGCATTTTTAGACCTTAAAACAGCATGATCTTTAAATTGTTTCATAATATATCACATGAATGTGAGTTAATAACGGATTAACCAAATTAATGATGGCTGAGATGGATTGGCTCCCTTTACATTGGATATTTAACCTATTTGCAGTTTTTCTCTTTCCATAAATATTTTGAAATAAGCATATTCATGTACTGATTTTCCATATACTTGATTCTTTTCCCTGGATAAATTCTGAGGTAGAATTCCTGAATCAAAGTGTATAAAAGTTTTGAAAACTCATGATACATTTTAACAAATCAGTTATGAGGACATGAGCATAGTTATCTCAATGTATAATAAATGATGCCATTTATTATTTTTATTCCTTCTCAAGTTAGTGGGAAATATATTATCATACTGATTGAATATATACAATCACTATTGATTGAACATTTTTCTAGACTTTTGTTGCCTTTTTGCTTTTCTTCTTATTTGAATATTTTTTTCATGTCCTTTCTTCATTTTTCTATTGAGAAGTTAATATTTACTTGGTAGACAGGTAAGAGCTCTTTTACTATTAAAGACATTACCATTTCACTGTCTATTTGTTACAGTTTCCCATGTGGCTTGTCATTTTTTAAGTTAATTTTATTTATTAAGTCTCATTCAAACATTTGAAATTCTAATATTACCCCATATGCTTTTATATAAGACATTGCCCACTTCAATCTCCTTTTGTCATTTAAGTACAACATTTACTTTTTTTCTTTTTTTATTGCGGTACTCAGGATTGAACCCAAGGCCTGTGCTTGCAAGGCAAGCACTCTACCAACTGGGCTATATCCCCAGTCCCAACTTTTACTGTTATAATTTAAATTTTTAATTCAATTGATTGGAAATTGAGTTTAGCACAAAATCTAAAATGAGGTTTTTTCTTGTTTTTTTTCAAAGAGCTATATTTCCCTCAATTCCATAGTGAATAATTTATTCTTTCTTCAGCATTTTGATTTTATTATTTAAAAATACATGTGTGTTTGGGAGAAATCCTCACCTAAATTTATTTATATTTACCTTATTAATTGGTAAATCAAGAAAGCTGAGTAAAGTATGATAAAAAGTTGTTCTTACCCACCCTGAATATTTTACTGTGTGAATTTAATTTATTCATCAATTTTTCAATGTGATTCTAAAACTTAGTTGAGTATACCACATGACTGGAAGTCTCAATCCTCTTTCTTGTGTAAACTACACCCATCTTGCATCAATTCTATTCTCTGGATTTAGATATTTCAAAGTTACTTTTAAATTTGCAGAACTTAAAAATGCAAACCAACACTAAAATCCTTTCCTGTATGTATCCTTTTCTGATTTTTATTTTTAGTGACTTGATTTTGTCTGAACTTTATTATTCAATATAGTTTTCAGCATTATCAACAACTCTTGATAACACTAATGTTCTATATAACAAAAATAATACAAAATCAACTACATAAAGACTTTGGAGAGAGACATCCTTGACTTGAAAAACATGACTGTATGGCTCTTGCCTCATGAATGAATTAACCTCTTTTGTGATTAATGGGTTGTCTCAAGGTGGGTCTGCTATTAAAGCCAGTCTGGCTAGGTCTCTGCTAGGTGCTTGTCTTTTGCCATCTGATGCACTGCGCTGTCTCAGGACTCTACCAGCAAAACAGCCATCACCATATGTGGTTCCTCAACTTTGGACTAGAGCCTCTTTACTTTATAACTTACCAGTCTGTGGTTATTGTGTTATTAATAACAGAAAATGAACTAAAATGGGAACACAAACATGCACCCATACACACATGCATTTACTTGAATCTCTAAGAGTTCTGGGTTCTGAGCATTGGTAATTTTGCTTCATAAAGGAAATGGAAAGTGTTGGATTGTGCATGTTTGTTTAAAAGAGCTCTTTACAATATGTACATACATATGTGTGTGAATATGTTTTTGTATTGATATAGCCTGTTTAGGGCTAGCAATTCTTTCTCAATTTTTTTTTCAGTTTCCATACCAGTAAATAGTGCTTTAATTTTATCCTTATAACACATTTTACAGTGTTTAGGGAAAGAACTATCACATTATTATTTTTTAAATGTTTTTAGTGAATATCATCTGTGAAACCTTCCAGATGAATTTTAGAAAGATTTAGAATTTAGAATAATTTTATTAACTTCCATGAAAAAATATACCCATGGGATCTTGATTATCATTGTTTCAAGCATATACAATAACTGGAAAGATTTTATTTCTCTGGCCATACCTTGTGCCTCTTCGGTTATTCTAGTCTTGCCAGTACTAGGCACTGTCTGCTTAGGTTGCTCATAGACCGTGGGATGCTGTTGTCAACCAGGCAGGGTGATCTCCACTCTGGAGAAGCTGAAGGTTTGCTGCTCCTGTGGATGAAAGAGTCTGTCTTCAGGGCCCATCTTTCTAAGAAGAGCTTCCTTTTCCTCTGCCTCCTGCAACCAGCTCCTTCTCCAGATGCCACCTTTGAAAACCTCCCTATAGTCTCTACTTGCCATATCCTCTGAGCTGAAGTCAGTTATAGGGCTCTATGACACTGCCTTCAGGTCTAACACCTCTCTGGGTTATTTTTGTTGTGATTACATTACTAGACAGAAAATGTGTTAGAATTCTGATGGCATAATCAGATGCTTGGATTTGAAATTGAGATGTTAAGAAGATTGGGACAGAGGAAAGACCTTTGGCTTGAGTTAATCTATTCATGCTTTTTGCTATCTTGGGGAAATCAGTTTTTGCCTCTTGATTTCCAGTCTCCTTGTGTGTAAAATAAAGGGACTTGAGCCACTTAAGTTCCCTTTGGACTCTAGAATTTGTTGTCAATAAAAATCTTAGGCTGCAAGCTGTAAGATTAAGTACTATACAATTATTCTCCTATGATCAAATCAATTTCTATTTTGTGCACACAATATGGTGGTGGATACCCAATATGCTTGTGATTTTCTTTTTTTCTGTGTCTGTAATTATGTTTCAGAATCTTTGGAGACATTGATGGGGAAAAGGAGTCTTTAGGACTTTGGACAAATTAGAAAATCCTGCTCCTTCCTGAAAGATGGCTGTAATTTCCAGGCACTCTTTCCTCCCAGCCATGTCAGCATGCGTCTAAGACCACAACATGACAAGCAGTCAGGGGCTCCATATTAGTCCTCACTGGTTTCTGACAATTGGGAACTGTGGGAAGTACACAGCAGACACTAACTGGACCAGCACCCCACACACAGCTGCTTGGACCTCCTCCTAGAGTATGTGGAGTGGGAAGACTGCTGAGAGAAACCAGGTCCTTGGGAAAGTTCTATGGTGCCTTGGCTTCCCTAGCAGAATCCATGGGAGTCCAACATGACAGGGTGGTCTGTTGCCCTCACCAGGCTAAGGCAAGGGACATGAACCACATTACAGAGATTTCCATGTTATAGAGATCTCCATGTTATAGCTTTCCACAATTCAGAATGTGAGTCCCACACACACACACCCAGTGAAAAAAGCCTCTCTGTAGTCTTGCCATCTACTTACTCCAAGGCTGTGTCCAGGAAGTGGCCATAGAGTTTCTGTTTTCTGTCCCATCAATATGCCTGCTGCCTTCATAGGGTCTACCTTTAAAAAACCTTTAAAAAAAGAGAGGTAATTGATTTCTCCAAATAAATGCTAGGTCAGTTGAGTTAAATTTTAATGATTGTTGCATTTTCATTTCTTATAATCTCTCCAGACTCCACTTGGCATAATGATCTCTTATTATGCCCCTCCCTCTTATATTCAGCATGCAGGGCTAGTATTAGAGTTTGGATCTGGAATGGTCCCCAAAGCTCATATGTTAGGCAACTTAGCAAAGTCCAGAGGTGGGGCTTTTGGGAAATAATTGGAGCATAATGGCTCTAACCTCATCAGTGGATTAATCCATTTGATGGTTTAATAATTTTAATGGACTACTGGGTGGTATCTGTAGGCATGTGGGGCATGGCTGGAGGAAGTGGTTCACTGAAAGCCCTTGGGGACTATATTTTGTCCCTGGTTCATTCTCTCTCTCTCTCTCTCTCTCTCTCTCTCTGTCCTTCCCAGTTTCTTTGAGCTGAGCATTGTTCTTCTGTCACACCCATCCACCTTGATGTTCTGTCTCACCTCAGTCTTTGACCAATGAAGCTGCCAGTGACCCTGAGCTAAATCCTCAGAAACCATGACCCAAAGTACATCTTTACTCCTCTAAGTTGGACTTGTCAGGTATTGGGGGCACAACTTCAAAAAGCTGACTAACACGGCAGAATGTAAAGAAAAGCAGAATGAACACTTGTCCATGACTGTGGACTCTTATATAGAACATCAGCTTCAACCACACAAAATTGGCATTTTTGTGGGTCAAAATGATCCAATGTTAGCAATTTTATGTGATTCAGCTTAAATAGAATTATGAAATGAATGGCACAATAAAAACTTAAGAACTATTAATTTGCAATTCTCTTTTATTTCTACATAGTGTCTTAAACTTCTCATATTTGATGGAGATAGTTGGTCTTTGATTGCCTCAGAGGACAGATGTGACAATAACAGAGTTCTCTCAGACTTTGATGTCCCCAAAGCCCAAGCTCTTAGGAAAGTAGTTTGCAGGTGAGGGTAAGCAGGTAGAATAGATGCAGGGATTGGTTTTCACACCTGGAGCTGGAGTGATATTGGTGTCAGGTGGCTAGGTACCAGGGATGCTGTCAGATACCCTGTGTACAGAAGAGGCCCCTCAAAACAAAGAAGCATCAGACACCAAGAGTCAATAGTGTCAAGGTTGAGAAACCCTGTCTTGGGGGATCTTAGAAGCTCAGGGGTAAATAAAATATTTCATAGAAACATCCAGAAGGACAGATTCTCTCCGTCAGGCAAATGCCCCCTTTCCTCCAAGACTAGGAAAATATGTCAAACTGAGGACTGAAAAAAGGCCTCTTCTCTGTCCTCTAAGAATGTATTCTGTATTTGAGTACAGTAAACATCAGAACTTCACAAGGCTGCTGGACTTGTTTGTAAAACATTTTCAGAGTAGAGTGTGAAATGAGTGTTTCAGTTCCATTTATTTTTGGTGATTACTTATTCACTGACGACAAGCAGTTTCTGGACTGACGCTTTCCCTGGGGCTTCGATGCTACTGTACACAGGCCTGAGTGACTGGGACAGCAGCTAGCAACACTTGCAGGCTGCTGGGAGAGTTCCGACCATCTCGCCTTTGATTTTTAACTTGTGAAGAATTCTCATATTCTGACATGTTTATTCCTGGTGGAGGTAACAAACTGTCCTGTTCATTCATTAACCCAACACCTCAAATTCAGAGTACATGCAATGCTTCTCATTAACCCTCTGTCTTTTCATAGCAGCTGCTGAGAAATCTCATTCTAGGGAATTCTAAGTGCATTTAAACTTTCATCACACATTAGAAAAGGACCGGAAAGATCTTTTGGGTGGGAAATTACAAATGTAAGAAAAATCCACATGTTCAATTTTAAATATTAAAATTTGCTTGATTTGTAGTTTCCTAACTATTCCCCAATTTTTCTAATATTTTTAGAAATCTTACATTTCTAAATATAGATGTTTCATTTACATATAAAATATTACATTTTTCTAGAACTCAAAAATATTTTTCTAAGATCATTAAACTAAAATAAGCTCTTTTTGGGGTGTGTTTGAAACTATGAGGTAGAAGGGGAAGAAACAGAAATGGGGCAAATCTTGCCCTAGAGAAAGCTATTTTCTTTTTCTGGAAGATATAAAGGGATATGAAGTTCTTCACACTCATGAATTTTTATAAAAATAAATTGAAAGGGACCAAAGTTCTAAATGACTATCTTTAAAGACATTTGTATTTCAGTGGGGGAGATTCTAATATTAAATGCAATGATTACCTAGTGGGGAACTGGTTTGATCCATCAAGATTTAAGGAGTTTTGCAAATATGCAAATTTAGAATAAGTAAACCAAATCATATCACTGCCTAATTATTTTATTAGTCTTTACTACTACTTATTTAATCTATAGCCAATGGGTGTGTTTTCTCACAATAAGTCAGTGTCCATCTCTTCCTAACCCCATCTTCAATAAGAACAGGTTGGCAGCTTAAAATCTGTCATGTTGGGAACATTTGCACCAGGAAAATTAGCGAATCTACTGATCAAGACTTCCCTCCCTACCACCAGACTACTTTCCATTGACTACTAAACATTTACAGGCAAATCAATAATAACCACAATAACATATCCAGACCAGGTCCTGCCACCCTATTATCAAACTAGGTAGAAAACCAAAACATGTGGTAAATGCAGAGACAGAGGTCTTCCTTCTCAATCCAAACCCACAGAGAATGCTGGAAGGTGGCTTTCTTCCAGGTATTCCATCCAGTCCTCTTAAAGAGAAAAACTCTCCCATGATGGGAGGAAAAATGCTTTAAGAGTGAAATACAATAGACAAAGGAGTTGGCATTTGGGAGGGGAAGGCAGGTAAAGAGTGAAAAAGTAAGAACACAGAGACCTCACCTCACCATGGCACTATGGCTCATCATGGGACTCTGCATGGGAATTCGAAGTATTTCAAAACAGGAATGAAATGGCCAGGATATTCTTTTAGAAAGACTCTTCCTTCTCTGGTATCTGGGTGCAGTATGGAAGTCAGTGATATCCTAGAAAGAAGGAGGCTACTTAGAACATGGAAACTTCTCATTCCAATGAAAAAGTGTATACTCAATGGTCTGGACACAGGCTGGTGGGCTAGTTTATCAATCTCATGTGTTAGTGGCTCAGGGCATACTGCCAAGCACACAGTGGCTAGATACTCAGTAACTACCTGATCAATAAGAGAAAAGATGACTCATCCTTGCTAATTTCTTCTGGGCTCCATAATCTTTCCTCAGGTTTAGGACTGGTTTTACCTGAAGGCAGTAGGATGTGTTAAATGGCATCTGCATGACACACCCACATCTGTGCCTATCTCTCAATTTGGGTTGTGGTTGATTTTCTACATTGAAATAAATTTTCTCATAGTGAGTGAAGAAAAAAATGAAGGATTATAATTTAGAGCAGTGGTTTTTGAACTTTTAACTAAGATTCAACAATAAGAAATGTATTTTTAGCATGATTCAGTATGCATATGTATATAAAAAGGTGTCAAGATAAAAAGGTAAAGACACTTGTATAAATTATTAGTTACCTTCCCTGTGTTCAATGAACATGGATCATTCTTCCTCTATTCTATTTCATTATTAAATGTTGTTTAAGACTCTCTAAATTAATTTCATACCCACAAATGTGTCAAAACCCACAGACCAGTAAACACTCTTCTGGGGAGAGGAGAAAATGTCATTAATGTTTTTTATTCATAGACAATATTTAGTATAGTTGTAAGAAATGACAGTGTGTTCATTTTATAGCTATGCAATTTTCCATCTTTGCCCAGGTAGTGAGTCTCTGTTTTACTCAGGGTTGTTTTATTCCTAGCAATCTTTGTCAGTGAGGTTGTCAGAACCCTGTCTCATTGCATGTGTGTTATGGCCTGAATGTTTGAGTGTCCACCCTGCCCCCAATCTTTCTGTTGATGTCCTAACCTTCAGTGTGAAGGTGGAGCCCTGAAGATATAATTAGATTTAGATAAGGTCTGAGTGTAGGGCCCCCATGATGAGATTAGTGTCCTTAGAAGAATAGGAAGAGGGACGGGGGACGGGGGCGGGGATCTCTCTCCCTCTCCACCATATGAGAACATGGAGAGAATGCGGCTGTCTACAAGCCAGTAAGAGAGCCCCCCATGGGAAAGAGAATCAATCAGCTCCTTGATCTTGGATTTCCCAGCTTTCAGAACTGTGAGAGACAAATGTCTATTGCTTAAGCCACCCAGTCTATGGCATTTTGCTCTAGCAGCCTGGCTTGATTAAAACAGTGTGTGATCCACCTGCTTTTCCAGTAAAAAGCCAGTAGTGATTCTCCATCTGGGGGGATTCCCAAGAAGGCAACCAAATTTTCCCATCACGTTCTCATTTAAAAATGTAATAAAATTTCTCAAATAAAAATGTAAACCTAACCCAAGTCCAAATAACTTCGGGAACTCTCTAGTATAAGAACACAGGAATAATGCAGCGTTCTGGGCTGGCATCCTGCTGTCAGTGTGAAGCACTGATGGATTCCCAGCCACCCTGGAGTTCTCCTGAAGGAGAGCCTTTGCAGAATCCAACAGAATTCAGGGCACATTTTACACTTAGTGAAACAAACAGATTGAAAAGAAAATTTCTTAATTTCTTCATTAGTTTAAGTCCCATAAATATGAACTAGTGGTGTTATTTTGAAAGGTAGATATATAGCTGAGCACGGGTGAGTTACACCTTTGGACCGGATACTTGAAGATCAACACTCGGTAATAATTGCTCAAACTCTGTCCTTTTAAATTCTCACGTCTTTCTTCCCCCAGGTAGTACAATTCTCCCCATTTCCTTCCTGGCCTGATCTTGAGATCTGTAATGGATAGACTCATAATCCATGGAAAAAGATGTCGTAGGTCTGATGCGTGATTGATGATCATCGTGTAAAACTTTAGATTTGTCAGTAGCTACTTCTCGCGGGAGTCTGGAAGACTCCACAGGGTCCTCCCCCTACGTAGAAGCTGGTGCTGGAAAATCTACGGCTAGAGAGACATCGTTGCTAAAGACTACTTACCAAAGGACTGCTTTGTGATTCCAGTTCCTAATGAGAAAAAAAATGCTTTGATTAATTACATTATGTGAGCTCGGTAGGAACTTGGGAAATGCTTCAGGTGGCTAAAAAGCAGGCCTGGAACTTTAAGTAACAAACGCTTGGATGAACTCAAGCATTCCCAGTTTTCCTGTGCTTAATATGTTACATTGCTATGTTGATATGTAATGTCACAGATGGTAATATTAGTCATGAAAGAACAAAGAAGCCAAGTTCATAGCCAAATGAAAGTTAAAAGGAGGGGACAAAAAGTGAATTTACCCCACAGACAGGTTTTTCTTATTGAAAACATCTTCAACACCATGGAACACCTTCCCAAGATCCATGTGTTGGCATGAGCAGATGGGGAAGACTGTAAATCTCAAAACTGGCCTAGTTCCCACTGGAGAACTAAAGCTAGGAGTGTGGTGAAATCAAATTCAGCAATGAATGGATGATCCTAATTTAACAATGGGCAGCATTCCCACAAATTCTCATGCAAACCAGTGGTGGCTTCCTCTTTTTTTAATTAAATACACAGCCTTTTCCAACCAGAAGATTTAAATGTTTACTTCTGTTTTCTTTGCGTCATTTGCATTTCTTTCGATTGTAAAAGGAAATTAACCCCTTAGGCCTAGGAGGGCATCCTTTGGAAGAAAAAAGACAAAACTGGGAACAACAACAAAAAAATGACCAAGCGACACTTTGCAAGAGATGAAACCATTCACAACACACAGTCCTGTCTAGCTAAATGAGATGACCAGTATCCTGAATGCTAATAGTGGAATCATCTATATGTCACAGATGATGTTCTCTGGAAAATCACAAGGTAGCAAAGCAAAACCTGGATTCAAATAATGCTATTTTGACCCCACCCCCATCCCAATTCTTTAAATCCCTAAGAAGAGCAGATTAGATATTGAATCACTGTAGAGCAATGCAAAAGGTAAATTCCTTTTTCTACTGGAGAAATTACACAGAATTCTTCACCCCCTCAACCTTCAGATGAAATGTAGGAGGTAAAAAGAAAAGAGGAGTATTTCACCTACTCAGTATTTCTATTGTTGATTCATTTTGACAGATGCATTCTACTCATCTCAGGCACCTGGGCTATGACTAAGAGAGGATGTGAGAGCTGACTCTGACTACAAGAGCTATATTTGGAGGGTGTAGCAACAGAGAAGAAGGGCTGGCTTGGGTACTCTAAATGGTTGTAGTACAGGATAATTAGATGGAATTGTACACGGAAAAAATTTGTTAGAGTTACCAAAAATATTTCCTAACGAGAAGCCTGTTGTGCTCTGAAGTAGTCAAAGGGATGCAATGAATATTTCATCTCTTGAAACATTTAACAGAGCAAGAGATGCAGGAATAGAAAGTATATCTTAAAGCTCTTTTTTTTTTTTTTCTTTTGGATAAAGAGTAGGGATCATGCATCTTCCTGGGCCTTTACTTCTTTCTCAACTCCTAGGGCAGAGAGTGATGCCACAGAGAAGGCGTTTCCCCACAGGGAAACCAAAAGCCACAGCATCATAAGAGATGTGAAATGGTGGAGATAAATCTTATTTCTCCGTCTTACACTGTAAGAAACAAACGTTCTCAAATTTTTCTGCTACTTTCTTTGCTTTAGCAGATTACTCCTTTAGTAGTTCCACTTCTAAACAAACATGCAAAGATTGCTAGTTTGTTGATTTTGAGAGAACGTAGTTTATAGGAATAAAGGACTAGCCCTCATGACAT
Organism: Glaucomys volans; assembly: GCA_020662805.1. NCBI lineage: Eukaryota > Metazoa > Chordata > Mammalia > Rodentia > Sciuridae > Glaucomys > Glaucomys volans. The sequence continues at coordinate 325,932 of JAJEJO010000539.1, read as the reverse complement.
TTTGAGAATGAAAGAAATTACAGGTATCTTTGGTCAACAGAGAAGTGTTACCTAAACAGAAGGTTACCATTCCAGAGAAAGGAAGAAAGAAAGGGCATAAGCTTTGAGACTGGATTCTGTATAACACTCATCAGCCAAGTAAATCAGGCTTTATACATCATAGTACATTTGACTAAAAAAAAATTGAACAAATCGGTACTGTTTTTTTGTCTGTTTGTTGTTTGTTTTTTTGGTACTAGAGACTGAACCCAGGGGTGCTTAACCACTGAGCAACATATCCAGTCCTTTTTAATATTTTATTTGGACACAGGGTCTTGCTGATCTGCTTAGGGCCTCACCATTGCTGAGGCTGACTTTGAACTTGTGATCCTCCTGCCTCAGCCTCCCACACTGCTGGGCTTAAAGGTATGCACCACTGCAGTTTCACTTTTAATTCACAGTGATGTGACTACTTAGATACAAATTAGCTCAGTTATTTCTGGGTGTATTTTATGGTCATTTCAAATCCGAATTTTGCTTAATTCTGATTCTGATTCAGCAGGTCTCAGTAAAGTCTGAGATTCTGTTTCTTTAACAAATTCCCCAGTGATGCTGATGCTGCTGGAACCAGGAACCACAATTTTCAATCGCATCACTGCCTGCTCTTAATCTTGTGTTCTATGAATACAAACTAGGAAAGGGTATTTCTTTTTGCTTAATATACATGAGGTGTGAATACGTAATATTGTTTCACGTTCCTCTTGTTTTTCCTAGAGTCATGTCAAAACTCTGATGGCATAATACAAATCATTTAAATCCAGTGGTCTCCAATCCCACCTGCCCATTAGAATCAACAGGAAACTTTTGAAAAATAGAAATGCCCAGCCCCTACCTAAAGCCAAGAAAGAATCTCTGAGGATAAGATCAAAACATAATTTTTCTCTTCCCCATCTACTTATTAGAGACTTTTCAAATTTACAGAAGAGTTGAAAGAATAGTATATTGATTACCAATATATTTACCATAATAAATAGCTTAATGATTACCCATATCCCATATGCACAAATCCATCAACTGTTAACATTTGTCATATTTAAATTATTTAAGGCTTCATTTTTTTTTTTTCCAAGGAAGTAGTTCTCAAATGGTGTAATTTTAACTTTGGGGACATTTAGTAGTGTCTGAAGACATTTATGCTTGTCACAACCGGAGGACAAGGAGCAGTTTGTGATGTTGATAACTAAAAGGTCAACACCAGGAATTGTCAAATATCCAATAATATACAGGTTGGTCCCCCAAAACAAAGTGTATTCAGTTTAAAAATGTCCATAATGAAAACATTAGGAAACTCTGATTTCAATATAATGTTTAATACTGAACCATTTGAAAGTTTTTTGAAGACATTTTCAACTGTCTCTCCTGAAAAATATCAATTTTTAATATCTCCAGAATTAAGGGTGTTCTCCCATATACCATAATATCAATATCATGCTTAAAAGGATGAACAACAAGTCCTTAATATTATCTATATTCAGATGTTCTCAACTGTACCTTATAAGCTTTTAGAGATTTTTAATTAGAATCCAATTGCATTTTGTGTTGAAAATAAAAGTATTTCTTTAGTTTTTCAAAAATTTAGATCAGTCCTATAAACTCCGTAAAAATATTTTTGAAGCGAGTAATCCAATTATCTCATATTTAAGGTTTGATTGTTTCTTCTTCTTTCATTGTTTACCTTACTTCTCTCTTCCTTATATTTTCTATGAAGTGGATGTTAGATGTGTTAAAAATCTTGATTAGATTCAAGTAAGGTATTTTAGCAAGAATATTTTGATAGCACATATATGGCAAGAACCATATAACTCCTGGTTCTCCTATAGTAGTAATATATCTAAATTCGATCACTTGGGTCAGGCGATAACCCTTCTGCATTTTATGGTCCATTTTCCACTTTTTGGTTAGCAACCAGTGTTTCAGATGATTCTTAGAACACCTGTGAATATTCTAACCCCCCACAAATTTCACATTACTGCTTTAGCATACACTGATGCTCTTTGTCTGAATCATTGAAGGGTGTAGAAAATCGTACTTTTTCATTTATTAATGATTTTCAATTCCATAATCTCTACTTATTAGGTAGAATAATATATGATATATCTACCATCTTTAAAGGGAAATAGACTACCATTTTTTCTAAAAAGGCAAGATAAATGTTTAATTCTTCAACTCCAAATTTTCTGAACAGATTTCATAAGGAATTAATGCAATAATCACTTACCAAGTAATACTGACTTTTCTGTATCAAAACATAAGCCCCCAAATAAATGTAACAAGAGATGTCACAAACTCTTGAATCAGAAAAAAAGGCAAAAACCACAGGTTTTCTTTATAGTTTTTTAAAATATTGAAAATAGCATATAAATTGATATAATTTGGGGGGTACTTCAATGTGAACTTCTAGAAGGGGACTTACATTTATAGAAAAACATGTGGAGTATCAACTGTTTGAAGAAAGATGGATTAAAAGTCATCATGTTGAAACATTCTCCTATAACTTGGAATGCATCTGAATGGTCCGTTTAAAAAGTCGCTCCTGAATTCATGGGTGATAAGGGATGTGCAAAAGCCAAACTCTTTTCAGACAATAGTTGAACAAATATTAAGCTAGGTTCTTGGGTTAGAAAGACTGTTGTATTTGGAAATCACCATTTTCCATGAAGGAAAATGAACATATTACAGGAAGCAACTGGTACAGGTTTTACCCCTTTGACTTCTCATTTTTTCACCAGAACTTCATCTCAGTTACTTTTCTTTGGGATCAGCAATTTTTAGTTCACTGGCCGTTCTCAATTCACTTTGACATGGTATATTAGACTCTTAGACTAGATCCCAAACCTGTATCTGAGGAGGTAAAAATCAGTTCCTTTAATTCATTGTCTTAGATCTGGTCATAAAGGAGAGCTCTGCCTTCACTTCATAACATGCTAAATTTGTTTTTATGATGAATAAATGGGCAGTTAGCACCAAAAAGTTGCAGCCACCATCCAGATGTTTCAAAACTTGACTAAACACATGGAACTGGTCACATGGAAGCTTCTGTTAGCCGAATGCACAATCTGGAGAAAATATGTATTTTTTCCAAGGTCTGGAAAATTTAACAGTATCTGGCAGCTACTTCATTTTCAAGATAATCCTGTCATTGTTTCTGGTTGAAAGCAGGGGTGGGGATGGGGGAATCCAAAAGCGATGGTTTGGTGGCTTGTGGAAATTGGGTGGAGATGTTGTCATGTTGGAGCCTTGGAGTGTGAGCACAAATAAGCTTTGCGGGAAGGAACCTGTAATTGTGTTACTCCAGGTCACTTGAGGACCTATGTGGTCTGGGTGTGATGAGAGAGTGAGGGCGAGAGAAAAAAGGGAATCAGAAAACGAGTTTTGTGGATACAAAGCCATTGGCTAACTCACTCAGACTTTCGCTTTCAAATAATTGTTGAGCTGGTCCTTAATCTTTAGCCAAGTGACTCCCGAAGGACTTATTAATTCATTATTTTATCTTTTAAAGATGTGCCATGAAAAAAAAACATTTCTAAAATTACAAAACTATCTTCCCAGTCGGCCTTTGCTTGGTGGGCAAGGCTTGATAAATTAAGTAGTTTATAGTCATGATGGTTCAGCCAGGGCTGTGTTCTATCTCTCATCCTCATTCCTAGTTACTGTGGCAGAAGAGTTCACCATCGCCAACTAGCGCATGTGCATGTTATTAAAACAAACCAACCACTGGGCAAGTGACTTCTCAATTTTCTTTCATTGAATGGAGATTTTTCCTTTATTGCACCTTACAAAACAGGCAGAAGTAGAAATCTAAAAAAAACTTCCAAAGAGGGGAAGAACAAGAACATCCTGACCTATTGTTGTTATGTTAGGTACAAATGCTAATTTCACCCTAGTTAAAGATCCATGATAGAATCCAACAGAGAGATAGGTGATTTAAATATATATTAATACATAAAAATATGAGAGAAGTCCTTTGGTTAGTGGCAGGGTTGCAGTTTTAAAGCACTTCTGTTTCTTTAGAAAGGGACTCCCTCTTTTTGGAGAAACTAACATATTTTAAACAATCAAAGGCTTGGTCTATCATTTAGGAGGGCCTAAATATTTTTTCTTGACTTGAAAAAATTATATTTATATGTGATTAAGTACATAATATATTACCTGTGTATATATTCACTTAACATATTACAGAAAATATTCACACTTAAGCCTAGAATCCATAATGCACAAACAAAATGTTATAATGCAAAAAATAATATCATGAAGAATGTAGTAGAAAACAAAAATGACCTATGCAAGTTGCAAATTGATTGATGTTCTGTAAGTTCCATAGGGTCGTATAAAAAACCAAATAGGACTGAAGTGGAGGGTTCTGAGTTATAGACAATTATAAAGTTCTTCAAGAGAGGTCCTCCATTTTTGTCTGCAGCCCTATTACTTTCCATTTACTTGATTACATTACTCATCGTTTCAAAATATTTGTTAGATATCTGTTGTGCTAGCATTGTGCCAGATTTTTAGAAATGAAAGAATGAACACAATGACAGCCCCCTGGGAAATTTCTGACATGGGAAATACTGATACATAACTAATAAACTCAAGCTTGAGTTAAAGGTGCTACAATGGAAAAATATCTGTAGGTGGTACAGTCTCAGACAAAGGAAAAGCAAATTCTGTCTTTTGATCAAGATAGTTTGCTAAAACATGGAAATTTGAAGTTGCCAATTAGAGTTGCTTCTATATCAAAATAGTCACCAATTTTTCCTAACAGGGCAGAAACAGTTTTCTAAGTAATCTAGTGCATGATCAGAAGTGAACAATGCATGCATTTTTGTTGGTGTTTTTGTTGTTTTTTTTTTTTTTTGGTACTGGCGGTTGTTGAGGTTTGAACCCGGGGCACTCCACCACCAAGCCACATCCCCAGCCCCATTTTGTATTTTATTTAGAGACAGGGTCTCACTGAGTTGCTTAGGGCCTCACTAAGTTGCTGAGGCTGACTTTGAACTTGTGATCCTCCTGCCTCAGCCTCCCAAGTTGCTGGGATTACAGGCATGCACCACCGCGCCCGGCAGTGTTTTTGTTGTTGTTTGCATTCTTCCTTTACATGGGTGGACAGGATCTGGGTGTAAAGCGGGGGCTTGATTGACATGGAAGGGTAATGAAGATGAGAGTACACCTGTGAGCAGACACCTAGAAGTGACAGGTGCCAGCAGGGAGAATGGAGAACGTTCAAGGACTACAGAAAAAAAAAAAAAAAAAAAAAAAAAAAAAAAAGAGGAAAAGGGAAAAGAAAGTCAGAAGGGAAATAGAAAAAAAAAATCAGTAAAAATTATTCAAAGGTGATGTAAGCTATGGAAATTAAATTCATGGTGACAGGAAGTGCTATTGGAGAGTAAAGAGGAGACTACAAACCAGGCCCCAAACAGTAGGCAAGATGACAGTTCTTTCTGTTGTTGTTGCAGGCAAGGAGGTTTAGTGTTAAGTTGGTTGTATGACAAAATCTGTTATGAATCCTTCCATCTCAACATTATAATAACACACAGGGGTTCATTTTCAAAGCAGTTGGGGGGAAGGGAGTCACTCTATACCCCCAAATAAATAGGAGTTGTGTGTCTGAAATTCCTCAGAGCACTGAAAAACATAGCCCCCTTTAATGTCATTATGTATTTTAACCATTTGAAACCAATTTATAACAGACATTAAAGTATTCCTGTCTACAGTAGAGTTGGCATACAGCACTTCCTACGTTAAACATTTCCAACAAGTTCCCATTCACGCGGCTCCTGGTGTTGGCGAAGTTTTTGAGCTTTTCTTAAGTGGTTCACTTACACGGAGACATTTCTGAGTCAGGGAGCACCATTACAACCAGCCCTGATTGAAGAGACCCCCCACAAGTCCCAGAAATTCTTTCTGTGTGTCTCAGAAGGTGTCGCTTCAGAAAACAACAGGGAAGTTCTACATTCTACTTAAACAAGAAAACTTCAGCTTCCAGTTAGAGTTCGACATCTTTAATCTATAAGTGCTCATTTGTCTGGAATGCTGCTCATGTGACAATGGCAGTGAGGAGATCTTGACCTTGACTTTCCACAGCCTCAGAATAACATAGGGACATTTTCTTCTAGTGTTGCTTCCCTTTCCTTCCTCCCTTCCTTCCTCCTTCTTGTCCTTTGTTTTCTCTTGCCTTCCATTTCTTTCTTCTTTCCTTATCCCCTTCTCTACCTTCCTTCTTCGCTCTTTTTGTTCTTTTCAGCTTGACTTCTTGATCTTTTTCCCATTTTCTTTGCCCCATTGCACCACACAGGCATATTCATTACCCAATAAGAACAAAGAGCAATTAAATTATTTTGTATACTGAGTGTTTTAGTCAACTTTTTCACTGCCATGATCCAAAGACTTGACTAGAACATTTTCAGAGGAGGAAAAGTTTATATGGGGCTCATGGTTTCAGAGGTCTCAGTCTATCGACAGCTGACTTTATGGCTTGGTGAGGCAGAACATCATGGCAGAAGAGTGTGGCAGGGGAAAGCAACTCAGAATATCACACCAGGAAGCAGAGAGAGTCACTCTTCAGGGACAAAAATATATCCAAAGGCACACCCCCAATGACCCACCTCCTCCATCCACACCTTATCTGCCTTCAGTTACCACCCAGTTAATCCCTACCAAGGGATTAACACACTGATTAGACTCTCATAACCCAATTGTTTCACCTCTAAATTTTCTTACATTGTCACACACATGAACCTTTTGGGGACAACTCTTATCTAAACCATAACACTAAGCAAATAGAACTACTTGAATAGACATCAGTCAAAACCTCTGCAAACCTTCCAGTTACTGGATTTTCATATGAAGTTAACATGTTCAAAGTAACATAGCAGCAGATTTTAATTATGCTTAGAATAGAAATGTCATGTGAGGTTGGAAGTCCTCTCTAGGATGATAGCTTAGATGGGTCCCTCCATTCCCAATCTTGCTCAGCATGGTCAACAATGGAGCACAGGAAATTATCATGCTGGTACTATTTTTTTTTTAAGTGATGACAACTCATTTTTTTCGTTTTATCGGGTAACTTCCCAGAGAAGTCTCCCTGCTTGAGGAAAAACCTTGACATACTGACCTCTGGTTTTGTGTTTATCCTGTGTTCTCCTTGTGTTTCACTTTCTGTCCTCTTCTGTAGTTACCACCCCTTCACTGAATATATGGGGTCCCAGCTCTTTGAGGACATGCCATTGCCCTGCAGTTTTTGGTACAAAAATGAGTAGGCCTAGGACTGTTTTGGGCAGTGAAATGTAAGGAGAAACAATCTCTGGGTTGCCAGAAAAGTGATTCTGCTTACCCCTTCTTCTGCCCCTATGTGGGCCAGAAATGACATTGCCTCCATTGCTGCTGGCAGCCATATGATGACTCTAAAGGAACCAGTGACAGGATCAAGCTGATGCCCCAGAGAACGGAGGAGAGAATTGTAAAGACACATCACCCAGACACTGTTTGACCCACCCTGAAATGTACTTGTCTCTGGATTTCTTGTTATATCCTTATATCCAAGAAATATTATATCCTGATAATATAAGGATATCATAAATATCCTTATTTAGGTCAGTTTGATTTAAAGTAGATTAAAAGAAGCCAGAGGCATCCTAGTTAATACACATTCTAATTTAAGAAAAAAACTTTCAAAGATTTTAAATAGAGAGGCTGGGAGCAAAGGAAGACATAAAAAGTGGGTTGGGGATGACAGACAGAAGGAGTGTGGACTTACCAAAGATCTGAGAACTGGGAGTTGAGGCTAAAATCAGAGTCTATTATCTCAATCCTGTTCTTTCTACATTTTCAGAGACACTAGTCAGTTCTTAAGTTTTCCACGTACAATACCCCCATTTCTCTCATTTATATCTAATCTGAGGAAAATATGGTCTAGAGATTGGGAGAAGGCTGGAAAGCCATGTGATCCTGGACGTAAGTAACCTTGGGAATTATCTCTCGGTTTCCCAGCAGAGAAAATAGTTCACTAATATTTTGTTTTTTTCACTCACATTAGAAACTCGTACTCCATTGCCTTCTTTCCTGCTTTTGTCTTTGTCTGGATGCCTAATTACTTCAAAACTAGTATGTTTAAATATTCTGTTGGCATATATAAACCTCCTATTTCTACCACTAATATCCTAATTCAGGAAAGCATTTCTTCTTGCTTGGATATTTCGTTGACCTTCTGACATTCCCATTTCTGTCCTTGGTCCCAAGACCCAGACAAATCTCCACAGAGAGGCAGAGTGTATGTCAGATGACTAGGTCCCACCAGGCTATTTTCTTTTCCATGAAGCTATCCCTGGATAGTCTCTATCTCTAGTCTGCTTTATTTTCTCCATAGCACTTATTACTATGCAATAGCCTATGTATTTTATTCATTTGTTTATTAAATGTCTTCTCTTATTAGAACATAAGCTCCATGAAGTTAAGAATTTACTGATTGCTATGCCACCAGCACTTAGAAAAGCACCCTGCACAAATATTGATTTTTTTTTATTGTTGTAAACGACCTATGAAGCCCTACTTCATCCACCTGCCCATCTTAAGCCACCCAGACTTCTGTCTCCATTGCTCACCTACCTCTAACATTGGACTCCTTACAAATCTTGGGAATGCCAAGCAACTCCTACCTCAGGACCTTGACCCATCATCCCTTCTTTTCTCTGTTGTTGGGAAGCTCATTTTACAGATGTCTGCCCAGCTCACTCCTTCACTTTCTTTAGGTCTCTCTTCAGATGACTGGGCAGCACAGTCTTCCCTGACCACCTGTAACAAAGTAATTTCCCACACCCTGTACTTTCCATTCCCTTTGACCAGCATTTTCTTTCTATACAGCACTGCCATGATCTCACATAATGACCTCTTTTGCACATTGGTTTCTTTCCTGGCTTATTGCCTATGCCCCTCCCCTGGTCTGCTTCACTAGAATGTAAGCTTCCTGTAGGGGTCAACTTTGTTCTATTAGTTACTGTATTATAGCCTGGCAGTTGGCAGTTGCTTGATAAATATTGTTGAATAAATGAATGATTTTGTATGGGCTCTTACCCTATTAGTCTTCACTACTACATTAATTTAAAATGTTTCTCCCACTTTCACATTTGACTTATAATTCTTTGTTATTTTTTACATAGAGCAGCAGTTAATTTTTATGAGGTCAATTCTTTTTCTTTGTAAATACTCTTGCCTGAAAAGTTCTTCCTAACCCTAACATCTGTTAAAGATACATCTATGTTACTTAAAATATTTTACAGTTTTATTATCTCTTAACATATCCAGAATTGTGTATTTGAGTTATAAATAGATTATTTTCTAAAAAAGTTTTCTGTATATAATTAAGATTTTTGACTAATATTTGTGTATTTCTATCTTTCTATTTATAGATAATTTTAAGTTCTTTGTTTTTTCCAAGTGTCCTTAAGATGTTTTAATCATTAAAATTTTATGATGTAATTTAATGGTATTTCTTTACTCAAATTTTATTTCCTTTTAATTCTTAAGCTAACTTTTAAAACAATATTATTAAGACTTTGACTTAAAGTATATATGAACATCCTTATTAAGTGGAGAAACAGAATGATCATAATATTTTAATATATATTGTGATTCCAATGACAGTGTTCTGAGTTAAAATGTCTTGGTGAAAATGTCCTCTGCCAATTTTTTCCTCTGCAAAGTTAGTATTTTTTTCTTCTTATAATTATAAATGTTTGAGGAATAACGCATTGACACTGAGACCATTCTCCTCAAACTTTTATTCAATAATTTTCTCATCCACTGGTGGATCTTGCCAGCAGCAGTCTTTTCTTGAGGAGCTAATGGTGATTTCCTCATTTCTTCTGCATTTATTGATTGGAATTCTTCAGTGAAGAGTTTCTCCCTTATCTCCCATGTGTTTATTCTAGTTATTTATGCCTAAGAGTAAGAATTAATGTATATTTATTTTAGTCTACAGATTGCAATCCCATACTATTTTCACTCACTTTGTAATCCACTTTGTTACAGTCTTGCCTACTGGGAGCTTCTCTGTTAGCTTCTTTGTCCTTTGTGTATATCCTGTGCCTTACTCCTGATACCACAAGGTTCTCCAGGACAAGCTTGCATTTTTCATGATCTAGTCCGAGAATTAACCATTTTTGCAAATAAAGTTGTGGCTAATTCCTAATTATTCAACACTGGTAAAACAAATTGCATAGCATGGATTTACTTTTTTCTCCTCATTCAACCATTTTTAAACTATGGGAATGTTAATTATTCTACTGTAAAAAAGAGAAATAGCTTAGGAATCAGGAAAAAAATGCTATTTTTGATATTATCATTTATTTGAAGCTTCTTGATTGCTAAGTTTTTTGAAATCTGATATGATACTTAGAGATTTCTTCTAAATACCTTGATCTAAACTTCTAATTTCTGGGAAAAATCAGACCCCTGCTGTCTATGCCACAAAATGAGAAGACATCATCTTCTCCACCTCTGTCCCTCATCCGCTCTGCTCCACCCTAACAGTGCTGGAGGCATCTGCACAGACCTGGGAATCCACTCAGCTCCGCAAGTGACTGACACTGACATAGCCCCTTACCCTCATTTTGCAGATACATTTCACAGATAAGCACATTGGGGTTGAGAGTAAAATGAGTTCTTCAAGTTTACTGAGTGAGTCAAGTTGAGAAAAGAACTGTGTGTCTGGGGTCCATGCAAGTGTTCTTTCAATTTCACTGAATATTGCTAAAGAAGGTAGGATTATGTAAGGTCCTAAAAGTCTGGATAAAGTAGGTCAAGAAATGAAAGCTAAAATGGACAGAATCCAGATTAGACAATAAACAAAGCAAACTTCAGTGACAATAAAATAAATGGCTTTAGGGGAAATTTTTCTAAATAAAAATTTAACTTAGCTAAAGCCCACATGATGTGAACATGGCTGCTCCATCATGCACTCAGTGTTGGTCCCTCAAGCCTTTTAAATGAGAGTTATATTTGGTAAACTGAAATCTTACGCTACCCAAAGCCAAGACTTACTTGTCCTGATGGCTTTTAACATGAAGGAGTATCTTAAGTGAAATATACATAAAAATCATATTTACATGTATGATTTCCCACTATTTTTCTGGTGACGATGAGCTCAATTTTACTTACCTATCTCATCTTTCAGGGGATCCCGTCATCTTAGTGGTAAACAAGATTTTAATTTCTGTTCTTTTTTTTTTTTTCCAAAAAAAAATTTAATCTACTATCTTTACAAAGTTCCAATTGCTTTTCCCTCCCTCCCTCACTTCCTTCCTTCCTCTTTTTCTCCGGCCTCCTCTCTTTCTCTGTTTTGCAGTACTGGAGATTGAATCCAGGGACACTGTACCACCAGCTACATACCCGGCCCTTTTTGGAATGATTAAAAATTCTGAGACAGGGTCTTGCTGAGTTGCCTAGGCTGGTGTGGAACTTGTATTTCTACTGCCTTAGTTTATTTTTGAAACAATGACTTCTATTTTGAATCAAAGTCCTTTTTCATGGATAAAACATTTTATTTCAAATATGTATTGGTTCCACTCAGTAATAAACTGTAATGATCTGTTAGGAATTGGTAAAAGTATGAGAGAATCAGCGAGGGTGAGGAAATGGTAAAAGAGCTTCTCTAAGGTAATCATCACACAATTCAAGAAAAAGCATATCTTCGGGAACATTGATAAATTTTCAGTTAGAGACTCATATTTATTTGACTTAAAGAGAGGAGGGAAATAAGTGATATTATTCTAAAAGTCTACTTCACGTCATTCAACCAAGGAAGGGAAATCTAACCCTAATAATAAAGACATGACTTGTGACTTTACCTCTTGATACATATTCTTTTTTTTATTGGTTCTTTTTAATTATACATGACAGTAGAACCCATTTTGATATAATTATACAGCAGGGAATATATCTTTTTTTTCACAATGTAGATTCACACGATTTATATAATCTTACATATACATAGGGTAATACTGTCTGTCTCAGTCTACTATCTTTCCTTCCCCCCCATGCATTTTCCTCTCTCTATACCATCCGTACTTCCTCCATATTCCCCCCCATATCCGCCCCCACCCCGTTATGTACCAGCATCCATCTTCATACATATTCTTAATGACTTAATTGTTGCAGAATGAAGCATCTGGCTTTCATTTTATGGCAGACAGAATAATGATTTCTAAAGAAGTTCCCATCCTAATTCCCAAAGCATGTGAGTATGTCATGTTATGTGTACATAGGAATTAAGATAGCAGATAGAATTAAGATTGATAATAGGTGGAACTTAAACTATGGGGAATTTCTGGATTATCTGTGTAGGCCCAATGAAATCACAAAGGTCCTTCAGAGTAGAAGAGGGGGACAGAAGAGGAATTCAGTCAGAGAGAGAGCTTTGAAGATGTTGTGCTGTTGGCTTCAATGAGAAGAAGTGGCCACAGAGCAAGAAATTGGAGGCAGTTCCAGAAGCTGAAATATACATACAGAATCTCCCTGCCAGCCTTCTAAAGAAACACAGCCTTGCAACACCTTGAACCTAACCCAATGAGACCCATTTTGACTTCAGATTTCCTGAGATGTAAGACAATAAAAATATACTGTTTTAAACTACTTAAGTTTATGGTAATTGGTTATGTCAGCAATGGGTAACAAATACAATTTAAAATAAATTCTCACCTACAATAAAAACAAGGTTACACACATAGGTAAAAATTATGAAAGAGTTTAAGGATTAATGAAATGAATGAAAACCTGAAATACATCTGAGAGTATGTGGTAGTCAAAGACAGAAAGAATACACTACAAAGTTTAGAAAGTAGAACTTCTGAAAGTTGAGTGAAAAGTTTGCATTACTCCATAACATGAAGTTTTGAAAGGAAATATAACTTTAGAAGGTTGGAAAGTTCTCAAAAGATGTAATTATGACTGTATAATCCTATAGATTGAATTGTATGAAGCCACAGAAGGCATGCTTATCAAATATGTAGATGGCATGAAGCCTGGCAAGAGAATGAACACATTGTATGTCAGAACCAGAATTGAAACAACAAAAAAAATCTTGTCAGTCTGTAGCAATGGGATGAATCTCTAAAAAGATAGAAGTTAACAGGGATTAACATAAGATCCTACACTTTGGTCCAAAAACCCAACTGCCCAACTGCAGTTGGAAGTGATGTAGCATAGCGGAATGTGACAAAACGACTGTTGAGTTTTAATAAACCGAAAAGTTAAAGAGATATGGTAATGAAATAATAGAAGTGCTAAACATATCCAAAAAAGTTTTTTTTTTTTTTTTTTAAAACCATTGTCTGCTGGTCAGATCATATAAGGCAACTGAGTGGGGCTGGGTCTCTTATGAGAAAGGAATCAGTAAAACAAATATGCATTATACTATTTCATCACTAAATAGTGATGAACCATAGCTGAAGACATTTAGAGGTTGTGAAGAAAAGAGAATTTCAAATTAAAGGAGAGGAGGGGAATGATCATTCTCATCAATATTTTAAGGATTTATGAGTCAAAGATACTAGGTTTGTTGTAATTGAGTCTGAAGAGTAGAACTAGACTGATGAGCAGAAGCTCAGGAAGGTAGATTCCAATTCCTCATAAAGGAAAAGTTACAGTAAAAGTTGCCTGAAATCCAAAGGGGCCATTGAAGAGTGGATTCCCCATTAATGGAAACTGTCAAACACAAACTAGGTCACTACTTAGAGAATGTTGTGGAGTTCATTCAAACAGTAAAAGAAAATTTAGGTCAGATTACCATACAGTTTCTGAGGTTATGTCCGAGGACTATACAGAAAAATAATTGCTATATCAAACATAATTAATTCTTTATAAGGACAAGGTTGATTGTTGGTCAGTCTGCCTATATCTTGGTAATCATAAACTATATTATATAAATGTGGAAACCCTTCTTGGAAAAGAGTAGAAAACATTAAATTTCAGGGAACTTTAAAAGATTTACTTTCTTATTATGGCTCTCCATGCTGTGGTACTTACTGTAAGTAGTGGCATTGAATTCATAAGAAGCTTGGTTCTCAGAAGAGCTGACTAAAATCTCGCTATTGAATTGAAGAGGAAAAGAAGGTAACCAAATAGTCAAAAGTCTACTTATATTGTAATAGTGAACAGTTTTCTGAGAAATGCCACCTGCTCATTTCAGAATCTCTAGCACTGCCCTTCTATCAAGCCGGAAGAGTCCCAGTGCTAAAGACCTGTGACTTCTCAGTTTCCAGAGCTCACAGGCACCCCAGGCTTTTCTTAAGTGTGCAGCCCAGGAAAGACGTTGTTGGCATTCTTAGATCTACAGTCTTCTTTTCACCCTTCAAATATCTTAGTTCGTCCCAGATTTATCACTTTAATTTCTCTCTTTCTACTGTTTCATTCTATTGCTTTCCACTTAAGTCGCTAAAAAGTTTTTATTATCTGTTGGGATATATAAAACTACCATTCCCCCCCCCCCAAATCTAAAACAAATAAAATGCAGAATGGAAAAGCTTAAAGACACAGGGGAAAGAATGCTTTGAATTTTTGATTCAAGCCTTCTTGGGAAAGGTTGAGCCATGCTGAGAGCGCTGGTGAGAACTTTGGAGACCCAGTTAATAGATCTGTATTTGTGAAGAGCGAAATTTGAGAAAGAACAAAATCAGATGAAAAAAGAAACCAGTTAAGAGATTGAATTCAAGAGGGCAATGAGTTCTCTTTGCCATTGTGATAGTCATTTTTGTGTGTCAACTTGCTAGGACACCAAACCCAGTTTTACTCAAATACTAGTTTAGTTACTGCTCTGAGGTGTGCTTTAGATATGACTGACATTTACATCAGCAGACTTTGAGTAAAGCACATTATCTTTTATAACATGGATGGGCCTCATTCAATCAGTTGAAGGCTTTAATAAGAAGCCCCAGGAGGAAGAAATGATTCTGCCTCTACACTACCATTAGGCTTGACTTGAGACTGCAACATCTATTCTTTGCTGGGTCCCAGGTTTACTGTCCTGCCCTATGGGTTTTGGACTTCTTGGCCCCCACAATTACATGAGTTAATTTCTTAAAATAAGTTAATTTCTTTTCATGCCTATACCCATATCTACACTTACACTGTCTCTCTCTGTCCAATCTGTTCCATTTCTCTGGAGAACCCGGAGTAGTTCCGTCATGAATGTCTTCAATTCCTTGTCTTACTCCGCTTTCCTTCTGCTATTTCTATTGTTAAAATTTACCTTCCTCTTGGATAAGACAAAGTATGCTTCCCCCAAATTTTCTGTATCAAGCCATTTCTACATCTGTTTTTACTTCACAACCATACTTTGTGTAATGATATCAGAAAAATCTGAATTTTAGCACATTTTGAAAAGAAGTTAACTCATGGATATGTATATCTTCCTACCAAGAAAAAGGAAAATATGATAAACTACATGAAAGCTTCACCCAGGATTCATTGTAAGGATCATTTGAAATAATATATGCAATGCATCTTTTCATAAAAAAAGTCATACCACATATTAAATTTTTTCCTTGCTTTTTATGACTTCAACCTCACTGAAGGACTCTTCTGGAGAATAGGAAGTACAGAGTAGAAACAAACATGATGGAATCCAACAAGCATCATTGAGAATCTACCAGAAGAAAAATGTTGGACTAACCTGAAGGAATATTTATTCTGGGAAGCTCACAGATTGGTAGTGGTGACTTTCATGTAAATACTTAGGAGTGGGGTACATGGATATAAGAAAAAAATGCTTTAAGAGACTTAAAAGCAATGGATTACTATGGACGTATAAGGTAAAATCGTTTAATGTTGTTAAGAGAAATCACAATATATTTTTGAAGGAGAAATAAAATGTGTTGGTTTTTAATGGAGGATAGGAATTCAATAAATACTCAAGGAAAGTATCTTCTTGGAAATAATGATAGAAATTAATATTAATTTATTATCTGTTATGTTTAGATGTAGATTGCTTGTGTAACATGTTGGGGATTGTTATCAGTAACTTTCTTTTTTTAAAATTTTTTAAAATTTTGTTTGTTCTAATTAGTTGTACATGACTGTAAATGCATTTATACATTTTGATAGCACTTTTCTAGCATGATCTTATTTAACTCTGTAAGAAGTGCACTATTAGTAGTCCCATGTTATAGATGCAGAAATGAAGGCCTTGAAAGATTATTAAATAGTCCAGGGTCACATACTTTGAGAGTGCCAAAGCAAATACTTGAATAGAGAATGTTTAATTTTAAAGGCCAAGCTCTTACTTGTCAAACAGCAATGCTTCTTAAATCAAGAACTAGTATTCGATGTCTGGAAGTAGACAAAATGTGGGATGAGTTTTCAATGTGACTAAGAAACAGCATAGTTAGACTTCTACATAAGGCAATATGGAAGCCAGAAGTTCAGAAATACACCTCCTGGTGTAATACACCTACAATGCTAGGTTGAATGTTAAAAATAACTCAAGTAAATTATTGATGTGAATAAAATTAAGTAAGGTAGTTCCTTAGAGAATAGCAGTCATTAGTCTGAAAATGTAAGCAAAGTTGAAAAGGTTTGTATTGGTCCTGGGTGTATCTACCAAGGTCTGATGACCTAAAGCCCAGGTATCATTGTTGTATATAAGTTAGGGACAGGAAATAAAACATTAGGCTGAGCATGACAGATAAAGTAAGAGACTTCTACATAAAAGGAAAACACCTAAAAGGTGTTATTCCTGGTGATTAATTTCATACCTCCCACACAAGTCATTAGTAAAAGGATATGCTTGGCTCAGGATGGAATAAAAAGGAAAAAAGACTCTCAAGTGTATACCCATTGGATAGGAACTAGAATTAAACATCTATGAAGGCTCAGAAATCTTAAAAGGTGAGGTAGAAAAGTGACTGTGAGGCTAAAAAGCTGAGCAGAGATTTTGGTTATGATAAGAAGGTTACCAAAGAGATGGGAGTACCAGCAAATATCATAGGCTTTGAATTAAGAAATTTAAATGGTTGTACTTAATGAGTAATGATTAGATGGAATAAGATTACAGTTCACAGTGAATAAAACACATTCTGAGTTAACTAAATACCAGACTACAAGACATCTGCAACAATGGGAAACATCATCTCTAGAGAGAAATTACAGGAGGTTTAATTTATCTCTTTGATTGTTCATCATGATGTTTGACTTTTCAAGACAAACAGTTACCATGTATTTCATTAGACAAAACAGTTGATTGAAAACTCAGGAACAAAACAGACAAGACAATAAAATCCAAAGTGAACTGGCATGTTGCAATTAGTAGATAAAGACTCATGAGATTATTATATGTTCAAAAAATTAGATGGAAAATTTAGTGGATTTTTAACTCTGAAGAAGGAATAAAACAATTCTCAGAGAAAAAACATACTTATCACAAGTAAAAACTCAGTGGAAAAATTAAGAGCAGAATAATCTCAGCTAAATTGAGGATTAGTGAACTGGAAGGAGATTAGTTTAGTTGGAAATATACAAACTGAGAAACATAGAAATGAATGGATAAGAAAAGTAAACTTAACCAAAATATTCAAACAAAAGAAACCCAAAACCATCCTAAGAGGTATGTGGGGTATGGTGAAAATGTAGGTACATCTGGAGTCCCAGTAGCAGAGCAGGAGAATGTTGTCAGTTTTGAAGTAAGATGAGTAACAATTTTATGAACTTGATGAAAGATACCAAACTGAAGATTCAAACAGAATTTCAAAGCTTAAAGCATAATAATAAGAAAAGGACAAATATAGAAACAACATCTTAGCTATAAAATTATAAAAGTAATTAAAATAAAAGAAAATGAAAAAGTCTTAAAAGCAGTCAGAAAAGGAAAAAGACATTGCTTTCAAATATACAATATTTTGATTAACTTTATGGTCACAAATTAAAACCAATTCCTGAATAAGATGATGGAAGCCAGAAGACAGTGAAATGGCTTCTTTATTTATTTATTTTTAATTTTTTATTAAATTAGAAGGCATTTTATTAAGGAGAAAGAGTGAAAGCAAAATGATAAAAAGGTATTTAGCATGAATATATTGACAAAAATAAACCAAGTGTAATCCCTAACATTAAACAAAGTAGACTTGAAAGCAGGAGCATTACTAGAAATAAAGATGGATATTCATAAAGTTATAAAAGTCACTCTATCAAAAAGACAAAATAACTTGAAATGTATTTTAATTTAACCTAGCAATATAGTTTCAATATGTTGGAATAAAAAATTGGCAAAACTAAATTGAAACTGACATTAACTTTATCAAACAGTAGCAATAAAGTCTAGTTAAAGAGATTAAAAAATACAGCTATATGTACAACTGAATCTGAAAATGAATAACTGGAGTTACAGTGTTCTAAAGTTCTGTTATGATTTGGTAGGGAAGGTAAATATGTTGACAAATTTTAGACTTTTATGAGTTAATATGAAAATTAAAATTTCTAGAATAATCTCTAGAAGAGTAGACTAAATTACATAAAACTTCCAAATCAAGTCAGGATAAAACAGAAAGGGGAGGGGACTTCAAGCTGAAAATATAAAATGAAAAGAGAACAAAAGGAGGAAATCCTCTCACTCATTAGGATCAAAGAACAGATCCAAAAACCATAAAATAACATGTTGGCAAGGATGTGAAGAAACTGAAACCCTTGTGCTCTGTTGGTGGGATTGTAAAATGGTACAACTGCTATGAAAAACAGTATGGCAGTTCCTCAAAAAATTAAATATAGAACTACAATATAATCCAGCAATCCTATTTCTGGATATATATCCAAAAGAATCGAAATCAGGGTCTCAAAGAGATATTTGTTCACCCATGTTCACTGCAACACCACACGAAAGAGCTAAGAGATGGAAGCAAAGCAAGTGTCCATCAACAGTTGAATTGACAAAATATACAAAGGGTCGGATATTAACCTCAAAAAGGAAGGGAATCCTGTCCCATGCTACAACATGGATCAACATTGAGGACACTATGCTCAGTGAAAGAAGTTGGTCACGGAAAGACAAATACTGTATGAGTCCACTCATACATTTTAATCTAAAGAAGTCAAATTCATAGAAATAGAAAGTAGAATGGTTGTAAGTGGGGGCTAGGAAGGAGGGAAGAGAGTTGTTGATTAATAGGCATAGAATTCAGTTTTAGAAGATGGAAAAGTTCTGCATATTTGCTTCACAATAATGTTCATACCCTTAACATTACTGAATTGTATACTTATAAAATAGGTCAGGTAGGTACTAAACATAATGTACTATGGGCTTATTGATAATAGATAAAATGTTTTATTACAAAACTATCACTAAGTGTAAAAAGAATTATTTTATATTGGTAAAACATATTCTTAATACTTTCATTGCAAAACTATAACAGCAAAGCTTTGCAACACATGAATCAAAACTTTAACAGAATTTTAATGAAATGAACTAACCTTCCTTTATAGAGGAAAATTATAAAACATCCTTTCAATACATCTTCTCACAAATAAGACAGATAATGCACACTCATAGATCAAGTGCATGAATGTATCATAAAGACAGGGAAAATTTGAGTAACACAATTAACATACTTGAACTAACATTTACAGAGCGAGATATCTCTCAAAATATTTGTTCTTTTTAAGATGCTAACATTTACCATATTTAACCAAGTCCTTGAGTCTCAGTGAAAATTTAAAAAGGATTATATATCATAATTTTAAAAATTATGATCATAATGAAATTATTTTAGAAATCAATAACTCAAAGATGACTTTTAAAAACCCTCACATTTAGAAAATTTAGGATACTTCTTAAGTGTCTATGGGGCAAAGCATATCACAAAAGAAATTTTGAAGTACTTAGTATGGGATTCTGATTAAATAAAATATATAGAAAAATATATGGGCATAAATGCTTAAATTAAAAAGAAAGAAATATTGAAAGATAACAAAGTACTGATAAATAATGAATTACCCCAAAATTTGGTGATTTAAGACAATGCATTATTTTGTAGTCTTGGTGGGTCAGGAATTTGGACTGGCTTTCCTTGTTGAATTAGTCTCAAGCTCTCCTAAGACTGCAGTCAACATGGTGCTGAGGGCCACAAGTCATCTGAAGGCTTGACGGGGGGTTAACATGTTTACTTCTAATGTGGCTCATTCCTGTGACCATGGCTGGTAGCCTCTGTTTCTTGCTACATGAATTTATCTTAATGTGACCTAACATCCTAGTTTCCTCAGACCTGAAAGTTTATTAGCAATGTATAATGTTCAGTGCTAAAACTGAGAAAGTTCCAGACAAACTAGAGCAGCTGGTCACCCTAGCCTCCCATAGGACTCTAAAAGAGAACTCTTTAAGGCTCTGAGACAGAGCAAAGAAGGAGGCCACAATGCCTTTAGTGACCCAGTCTCAGAAGTCATTCATCATCATTCTGCCATGATCTAGTCATTAAAAGCAATTCAATAGCCTAATGACAATCAGAAAGAAGTTTCCACCTTTCTAAAAATGTTAAAGAATTTGTTGACATATAATATTTATTCATTTATTTTTGTGGTGCTGGGGGATTTAACCTATGGCCTCATGCACGTTAGGCAAATGCTCTACCACTGAACTATATGGTCAGCCTGTGTTGATATATTTTAAAATTGCAAGACTGAATGTCTAACTGAAAAAGTTAGAAAAATTCAACAGAATAAACACAAAGCAGAAGAAGGGAGTTAAACCAGGAGTGATACACATGCCTGTAACTTCAGACACTTGGTAGGCTACAGAAGGAGTCTCTTAAGTTCAAGGCATGATTGGGCAACTTAATGAGAGTCTGTCTTAAAATAAATAAATAAATAAATTAATTAATTAATAAATCCAATTTGGAATGTAGCTCCATAATAGAGTATCACTGGGTTTCAATCCCCAGTACTACAATAAATAAATAAATAAATAAATAAATAAATAAATAAATAAAAGGAAGGGGCTAATGATTAAGAATGGAATTTAATAAGACAAAGAGCAAAACTATTAGAAAGTAGAAAACAAATGAAGGAAATCAAAGCTCTCAATAAATGGATTTATTGTGTTCATTAATTGGAACATTCAACATAGTAAATGATGTTAGTTCTAACCAAATTGGTTTACATCTTCAAATAATTTTAGTTAAATTGTCAGCATTTTTTGTAGATATTTACTGCTAATTATAAAATCTATGTGAAAAAGCCAAAAAAGAATAGTTAAAACAGTTTTAGAAAAAAAAATAAATTTGAAGGAAGTATACTACTCTGTTCTAACATTTGGTGGAAAGTACAATAACCAAGAAGGCATAGTTTAGATCAGTGAAAAAGAATTTAGATACACCCAAATATGGCCAGTTGATTTTAACAAAGATTCAGAGGCAATTCAAGGGGAACAAAAGTCTCTTTAACACTGGTATTGGAATCACTGGATAATTCTTTGCAACAATATGAACCTTGAGCTGCACCTCATATCTTATACAAACATCAGTTAATAATGAATCATAGATCCACTTCATGTGTAAAACAAAAGTACATCACTTTTAGAATAAAACCTGAAGAAAACATTTCATGTCGAGGTTAGGGAAAGATTTCTTAGATATGACAAGAAAAGAATGATTCATAAAAAGTGGTAAATTAAGCTGGGTGTGGTGGCGCATGCCTGTAATCCAAGCGACTTGGGAGGCTGAGTCAGGAGGATCTCGAGTTCAAAGCCAGCCTCAGCAACTTAGCGAGGTCCTTAGCAACTCAGTGAGACCCTGTCTCTAAATAAAATACAAAATAGGGCTGGGGATGTGGCTCAGTGGCCAAGTGTCCCTGAGTTCAACCCCTGGTTCCAAAAAAAAAAAAGTGGTAAATTATTAGACTTCATCAAAAATTTTTAAAAGTTTGCTTTGTAAAAGCTATTACTGTATTGAATTAAAAGACAAACTATGGAATTGGAGAAAATGGTTGGAAATCACAAATCATATATCCAACAAAAACCTGTATACAGAATATATACAAACTATGAAAGTTTAACAGCAAGAAAGTGCTGTAGTTTTGGTCTCAAATATTCCCCAAAGGCCCAAGTGTTAAAAGCTTCATCCCCAGGGTGGTGCTATTGGTGAGAGGTGGAACCAAAAGAGGTGAGGCCTATTGAGAGGTCCTTAGGTCATTGGGGGGGGTGTGCTCTTAAAGGGTATTGTGGAATCCTGGCCCTTCCTCAATCTATGTTGCTTCCTGACCATGAGATGAGTGGTGTTGCTCTGCCATGCATTCCCGCCATTATGTGCTGTCTCCCACAGGCCCAAAGCAGTGGGGCCAATGATCATATGGATTGGAAGCTCTTAAACTCTCAGCCCAAATAAACATTTTATCTTTATTATTTCATAAACCCAGATATTTTTATTGTGACAAAAATTCAATTAAAAAGTTAGCAAAGCACTTGAAAAGACACTTCATTAAATTGGATATAAGGATTGTAAATAAGCACATTGGCCATTAAGGAAATTCAAATTGAAACCATTATGATATACTGCTTCACACCGATGAGAAAAGTTAACATAGAAAAAAAAATGTCCAAAAATATCACATGCTGATAAACACATTGAACAACTGGATCTATCAGTTGTTGGTAGGCATGCAAAATGGTATAGACAATCTGGAAAAGAGTTTAGCAGTTTCTTATAAAGTCAAACATACATTTACCATATGGTGCAGTAATCTCACTCCTGGGTATTGAATCTAGAGGAATGAAGGCTTATGTTCACATAAAACCTATATATGAATGTTTATGGCAATTCTATTTACAATTACCCAAAACTGAAAACAACCCAAATATCCTTCACTGGACGAATGGCTAAAAAAACTGCAGTACATGCATACCATTAAGTACTGCTCAGAAAGAATTATTAATGCACACAATAATGCGACTGAGTCAATGCAAGTCAGTGCAAGAGGCCAACCTCAAAAGATTACATACCGTGTGATTCCATTTGTATGACATTCTTGAAAGATAAAACTGTGGTGATGGAGAACAGATTGTAGTTGTTTTGGGATAGGAGTAGCTGAAGGATATGGCAATAAAGGGATAGCGAGAGAGATTTCGGGGATTATGGAACTGCTTTGTATCCTCAGTGTGGTCATGGTCACATAAATCTATCCATGTGTTAAAATTCATAGAACTGTACATTGGAGAAAGTAAATTTTGTTGTATGTTAATTTAAGAAAGAATATTGCAAATAAAGCAAGGCAAAGGTTAATTCATTAACAAGCCAAATGAAGCAAATGGATCAAGAAATGAAAGGTAACAATTAATGTCATAGAAATTTTAACTGTAATTAAAGAATAGTATGAACAACTTTACACCAGTGCATTTGAAAACTTCAGTGAAATGGACACATTTTTTGAAAAATACACAAAATCTAAACTGACTACCACTTTTTGAAAAAACATGTTAAATAAAGGAATAAACTGTGAAACATTCTCTCTAAAAACTGGAACAAGACAGGAATGCCTTCCTTCATCACTTCTATTCAGTATCATCCTTAAACTCTAGCCAAAACAATTAGACAGACCAAAGAAATTAAAGGCATACAAATAGGAAAAGAAGAACTCAAACTATCACTATTTCCCAATGACATGATTCTATATTTAGAGGATCCAAAACATAACCACCAGAAAAGTTCTAGAACTCATAAATGAATTAAAAAAAGTAGCAAGGTATAAAATCAACACTCATAAATCTAATGCATTTCTATACATAAGTAATGAATCCTCTGAAAGAAAAATTAGGAAACCACCCCATTCACAATAGCCTCAAAAGAAAAAAGCAATACTTAGGAATCAATCTAACAAAAGAGGTGAAAGACCTTTACAATGAGAACTACAAAACACTAAAGAAAGAAATTAATGAAAACCTTAGAAGATGGAAAGATCTCCCATGTTCTTGGATAGGCAAAATTAATATTGTCAAAATGGCCTTACTACCAAAAGCACTCTACAGATTCAATGCAATTCCAATTAAAGTCCCAATGACATACCTCATAGAAATAGAAAAGCAATCATGAAATTCATTTGGAAGAATAAGAGAGCTAGAATAGCCAAAGCAATCCTTAGCAGGAAGAGTGAAGCAGGAGGTATCACAATACCAGAGCTTAAATATAATACAGAGCAATAGTAATAAAAATGGTATGGTATTGGCACCTAAATTAGGTCGACCAATGATACAGAATAGAAGACACAGAGACAAACCCACATAAATACAGTCTCATATTAGACAATATCTCATACTAGACAAAGGTGCCAAAAACTTAGAGTGGAGAAAAGATAGTCTCTTCAACAAATGGTGCCGGGAAAACTGGAAATCCATATGCAACAAAACAAAATGAAACCCCTATCTCTCCCCCTGCACAAAACTCAACTCAAAATGGATCAAGGACAGGAATTAAACCAGAGACCCTTCACCAAATAGAAGAAAAAGTAGGCCCAAATCATCAGCATGTTCATTTAGGACCTGACTTCCTTAAAAAGATTCTCAAAGTGCAAGAAATAAAAGCAGGAATAAGTAATTGGGATGGATTAAAACTAAAAACCTTTTTCTCAGCAAAAGAAACAATAATGTGAAGAGAGAGCCTTCACAGTGGAGAAAGTCTTTGCCACACACACTTCAGATAAAGCACTAAACTCCAGAATTTATAAAGAACTCAGAAAACTTTACACCAAAAAAACAAATAACCCAATCAATAAATAAATGGGCTAAGGAAATAAGCAAACACTTCACAGAAGAAGATATGCAAGCAATCAACAAATACATGAAAAAATGTTCAACATCTCTAGTAGTTAGGGAATTGCAAATCAAACTTACCCTAAGATTTCATCTCACCCTAATTAGAATAGCTATTATTAAGTATACAAGCAAAAATAGGTGTTGGCAAGGATGTGGGGAAAAAGGCACACTCATACACTGCTGGTGGGATTGCAAATTGGTGCAGGTACTCTGGAAAGCAGTATGAATATTCCTTAGAAAACTTGGACCCACCATTGGACCCAGCTATCCTACTCTTCGGTTTATACCCAAAGGACTTAAAATCAGCATACTACAGTGACACAGCCACATAAATGTTTATAGCAGCTCAATTCACAATAGCTAGATTGTGGAACCAACCTAGATGCCCTCCAACAGATGAATGGATAAAGATACTGTGGTATATATATATACAATGGAATATTACTCAGCCATAAAGGAAGAAAAATTATGGCATTTGCAGGTAAATGGATGGAGTTGGAGAATATCATGCTAAGTGAAATAAGCCAAGCCCCGAATTATCAAAGGCTGAATGTTTCCTCTGATACGTGGATGCTGATATATAATGGGGGTGGAGGGAGGGGGTAAGGAAGAATGGAGGAACATTGGATTGTGTAGAGTTAAATGAGGGGAAGGGGGAAAGCAAAGATGATGGAAAAAGACAAATGTCATTACCCTATGTTCATGTATCATTACAGGAATGGTGTGACTCTACATCGTGAACAACCAGAGAAATGAAAAGTTGTACTGCATTTGTGTACAATGAATCAAAATGCTTTCTGCTGTCATGTATAACTAAATAGAACAAACAATAAAAAAGAATAAAAATAGCATTTTCAGTAATTTAGCAGGATTGAAATAGTTACCTTTTAAAAATGGGATTTTAAATTTGTAGTTCTGTTGCTCACAGCAATGTTAAATGACAGGTACCTCCTAAGAAGACAGGGAAACAAATCTACCTCTGTCAAGTCCTTACATTGCTTAAATGCATTAAATTCCTTCTTGAATTAAAAAAATTAGTGATTCATATTTCTGTACAAAACTAGCTCTGCTTTTGTGATTTGTTTTTTTTTTTTTTATTCTTTTATTTACTTATTGATTCATTGAACACAAATGGAGTACAGCT